>QNTS01000030.1:920758-972280 GCA_003317085.1 Hucho hucho | reverse complement strand
CCCCACACACACACACACAGGCCATTGATTGTCTGCATGCACACTCTCAGGCTACTTGCAGAGCTGAAGAAGAATAAGAAAGCCAGGAAGAGAAGGAGGAGGAAGATGATGATGATGAAGAAGTTACCGTGAGGGCCAGGAGTTTGCCGTAGGTCAGGTGTGCTGGGATGTGGTCTGGCTTGGCTCTCAGGGACTCTCTGTACCAGTGCTCGGCCTCGGTCAGCTTGTTCAGTCTCATGTAGGCCTCTCCTGTGAGGGGAAGTGAGGCGTCAGGTCAAGGTTCAGAGGTTAAGGAACCACATGTCCTCCCATTGTCTTAATAAGGAATCCAATGACAGCTAGGGTGATCATGCAGAAAGGCCTGCCATCACTTCGTGTTTTATTAGCTAAAGGACCTTTTACTAGGACTAGGGTCATAACAAAATCGTGAAGGACGGCTTTTGAATTTGTCTGCATCAGTTGAATAGTGTCCCACTAAAAGGCTAGATAGGATCACAATATGTTTTATTACTATCCTCTATCTTATAACAAACTCATAATACCTGCTCAGCAACAATCCTGTAAAAATAGTCATCGAACTAAGGTGGATTTTCAGATCCCCCATGTGTTAGTTGGATGAGTTCTATGGGATGTCTAAAGTACTTCAGAGTAGGAGAACAGGCATGGGCCTGACTCCATCCTTTGCTATGACTGGCCTGAGCTGATTGTCTGATATGTTGCTGATGACATGTGTAGAAACACCCTTCCTGATTCTTCAGACATTATCTGATACCTCGTCCAGCCTTGAAGACTTTACCCCCTCCTGAACAAACAGTCCCTCTTTTTTCTTTCTCTCTCCTGCCACGTGCATTTCACGACATAGTTGGGTAATTGGGGAAAACACAAGCCAAGACAATGCTTTAAATGCAATGATCACAGGAATAATACAGGGATAGGGGACGTGACTGCGATAAGTTTCACATGAACTTCTAACAGGGGTCTTATATATTTTTTTCGTTTTTGAGAGGAGTGCTAATTGAAGCTAGATGATACATTGGGGATTATGCCGAATCATTTCCACTGATAAGAAACAGGAGAGAAACAACAGGTGGCTGGTGATGAATGTTGACCTGCTGACCTCTGAGACGATCAACAGACGTCCCCCCTGTTCTTCATTAGCAATGGCCTGTAATATACCTTTTAATATACCTCTAAATGCAGGGTACTAAAGCATGTAGTGGTATCAAATATAAGACCCCACTTTCATTTTTGCTCATTATAAGGATCAGAGTTAATGCAGTCTTTTGTAAGCCAATATATAAAGTATCCAAGGAAAGCCAGCTTTATGTTGGAGTAGATAACTGTTCTGCATAAGCATAAACATTTACTGTATGTCCTAGTTGGGTTACAGAATGTCTAGACTTCATTTATTAAATAGATAGGAGAAGGTACGCCAAACATTTAAATGAGCTCCTCAGAGTAATGTAAAAATAAGCTGCAAGAAATATGGGAAAATGCAACATCCACCCTGCTAATGCCCTTACAGCTTTCAAACTGTGGGAGGCGATTTGCTAACAATTTCTCAGCACCTCTGTCAAGCTGAATTTGACTCCACTGGTGAATGTACTATACTAAGGGGGGTTGCTGGAATTCAGCAAGATGAAGAGTGAGAGCAAGAGAGGGAGGGAAGGAAAGTCCGACTGAGAAGAAGAAAAAAGAGAGAGAGAGAGAAGACAGAGAGAGACAGAAAAAGAGAAAGAGTGAGTAAAAGAGTGAAAGAGAGAAAGAGGAACAACATGGGGGAGCCACAGAGAAGGAAAAAGGCAGAGTGAGACTTGTCAGCAGGCCCATTGAGTGACAAGAGTTCCTGTGGAATCGGGGGTCACTATAAATTGAAAATTATTGCATTTTGAAATCAAAAGTCACAATTTAGTCTGCAGCTGCTTTCACATGACTGTAACACGAGGAGCGCAGTTATTATCGTTAACGCGCTGTGGAAACCTCAACATCGGGGCCTCAATGGGAGTGTTGAGCTGGAGCCACACACCCGACTTTGATGCCGGTTTACACGTCCAGTCCTGGCTTGAGATTTATAAGACGTTATGAAAACAGAGCACCTCTAAAACCAACGGCCTTAAGCAGAGTCTACACTCAAAAAACGGGCTAATGTGTGATGCTTACTGTAAGCATAGCTCAGCTGACGAGCTCAAGACCCTGGCCACAATCAATGCAACTCAATCCTGTGACCCCCTTCAGGTGGAATAAGGTTCAACAAACTCAGCCAGAAGTGCATGGACCCAAGCTGACAACCAACAGCTGACACAATGATTACAAATGTACCCCCACACCTCCAATCTACCAATCTTCTATTCCATGATTTTTTCTCCTCACATAAAAATCTAAGCTTGTGTGTTTAGTTTGAGAGAAAGATAATTGCCACTTACCCATCATGTTATAGAGGCTCTGAGGTGCAAATTGTTTTGGCATTTTCTGTATTGCTTCTTTATACACCGAGAGGGCCTCCTATGAATGAATAAAACAAAAGGAACCATCCGTTAGGCACGAGGAGCCAACCAGGCCAGGGCCACAAGTAATTTGTCTACTGCAGCCTGGGCCCTCACACGCTGAATGGAAGCATGGAATCAGAGGTCACTAAGAGGTGGTTAAGACTTGGTGGAGGAGAAAGGATCTATCCTCTCCATGACATGGCCAGTCAGAGAGCTAGTGCAGTGTCACACAGCCTCTCTCTCGCTAAAGCCCAAGGCAGTGATTCCCTTTAGGCTCTATTAGTGGGTAGGCTTAGCAGAGTTGCCAACAACCGGATGCATCCGGTTTTCAGGGATTCAGCTAATTCAACTTAGCTTCCTCATCTGCTGAAAACCAGATTTGGGGACTCCACTCAGGCGTTTTCTTTTACGCCTGCTACGTTAGGTTAATTAGTGGGTATACTAGTGTAGAAGGTCAGTGGATAGTGGAGCTTTTCTCCTGACAATTTCCACAATCTCAGAACGAGTGCACTTTTAGACCTGTTTGTGTATGATTAGTGTGCGTGTTACTGTGAGTATGTTTTGTGTGTGTCTCCCTGTGTATGTGTGTGTGTGCACCCCTGTCTGCTCCCCTATCCTACCTCCTGGTGCCCCTGCTCATGGAGCAGCTTGCCCAGGTTGTACAGGCAGCTGGTGACGGAGCTCTTGTGGGTGTGGGGGTCCTTCAGGTTCTCGTCAGGTATGTCGGCGCAGGTTAGTAAGGTCCTCTTGGCTTCGTCCAGTCGCCCCTGGTTCATCAGGACGATCCCCGTGTTCAAGTAGGCGGCTGCAGGGGGGATGAGAGACATATACGTGATCCATTATGTGATCAACATGCAGCCAGAGAGTAATTAGGCTCTATGGGGCTGAAACTAGTCATTATCAAACTTATTTCTGAATAAATTGGCCAGCCACTGTGGATCAATTGGCTGCCGCATCCATGGGGTGCCAATACATATTCAACACTCATGGGGGATGGAATGTGGAAGGGAGTGTATGGGGTGGTCGTGGCTCCACCAATACTGTATGTGTACATCAGCATGCCAAGATGAACTGTAAGCTACACTAAAGTTCTACCTAGCCCCTATCCTCAGTTCTCTCTGTCCTTCATCCATCCAAAGTGAACTGGTCTAATCAACAATCCCTTTGCATATATCCCCTTGGCTAGAGTGTTGCTGAAGACAGTTCCCATAAAGGATGTGTGTCTGAAAGAGAATGAACATGAGAACAGTGGGAATGGAACTGGATATCATTAGAGCTCTATCATCATGAAGCTGCCACTTTGGAATCGTTAATGAACAGATTCTACGTTGTACCAGCTGCCAGCTAAACACACTGAATTATGGTACAACCTTGACAAATGACTTTTATTATCTGACTGACTCTCATACCTTCACTTCCATTACGACCCAACACCGCTTTAGGTAACTCATTAATTTAGTTATCGGCAGTAATAGATAGGATCATTGCATAATGAATGAGAACTACAAAGTGTGATCATCATCTTGATTACATTCATAATTATTAATTACACTTTGGGAGACAAAGGAAAGGACTCCACCGTTTGTCGGTGATCGGTTAATATAGAAAACTATAGGGAAATAATTTAGTACATGACCAGTGGAGGGTGAGAGTGACTTCTGCTAACCAGGCAGTGTGACAGCTGAACCTTACTGATACAGTAATGAGCTAGCAGGAAGCATGCTTGAAAGAGTTTCCTCAAGGTAAGACTCAAGGTAAACTACCACCATTAGGGGATAAGGAAATAAGGAGAGAGAGGGAGAAAGGGAGATAGGGAGAAAGGAGGAGAAAGGGAGAGAGGGAGAAAGAGGAGAGGGAGAGAGGGCGATAGGGAGAAAGGGGGAGAGGCCGATAGGGGGAGAGGGAGAAAGGGGGAGAGGGAGAGAGGGAGAAAGGGGAGAGGGAGAAAGGGAGAGAGGGAGAAATGGGGAGAGGGAGAGAGAAAGATAATGGCCTAACAGGAAACTTTCCTCAAGGTAAGAGAGGAAAACTACCACCATTAGGGTGAGGGGGAGAGAGAGAAAGAGAAAGAGAGAGAGAGAGAGAGAGAGAGAGAGAGAGAAGGGCTCTGACTTTGAATTGGATTCATAATAAATACAATTGTGTACTAATTGAATCTGTTGACATGAGTGGTCCTTGAACACAAATCTACAGGCTGTGTTCAATCATTCATCCAGTAATGGAGCAAGCTTGTCTGTGCCCTCACTCCCTCCCCATTGGCAGATGCCTGGACACATGCGCTGTGCAAACACAAGAGTTTGAAATTGTCAATAAAAAGAGGAGCGGTACTTACAAGCCAGAGTTGGCCTGCTCCCAATGGCCAGCTTATAGTAGTGGAGTGCCTCAGAGAACTTGTTGTTTTCTTGTAGCAGCAAACCACTGTAACAGAGAAAGTTAGGGACTCTCACGGCTACAAATCTCAACAGAAGTGTGTGTCTGTTAAGACTGAATAACATAACATAAGACAACTAAATGTAATACAGTTCCCTAGTAAATACAGTACTGTAAAATAAAGTGCTATCAAATCTCTAGTTCTGTTCTAAACAATCTAATTCTGTAAATGATCGAAGGATCTGTTGAGTAACATCTAAAGCCCTTGGGGCTAGTGTTGAGTATTGACCGTGTGCTTCCTGTTGTCCTCCCCTCAGGCTGACACAGCATGATTAATAACCTACTGTCACAGAAACAGCACCCAGGGGAATACGAAGCACCATTACCTCTCTGTGAAGACCACTGATCATTAGACAGTCGTGTGTGCCGGGACAGACTGGGACAAGAAATCGGCCCCGTATTTCTAACACATCGGCCCTTTTTTTCCCCTCGAGGCAAAAAATGGACCAGCCCATCTGGCATTTCGGACAAATGCCAGATGGGCTGGTCCATTTTTTGCCTCGAGGGGAAAAAAAGGGCCGATGTGTTAGAAATACGGGGCCGATTTCTTGCCAGTCCGCCCCTGCGTGTGTGTGTGTGTGTGTAAGGAGAGACAGTCCTGCTCATGTATGCATACAGAGTCTATAGACACTCACAGGTTATACAGCATGTCTGCCATGTTCCTGCGGTAGTAGAGGGCATTCCTGTACGCCTGCTCCGCCTCCTCCATCTTGCCCTGGTTCTTCAGGACATTCCCAAGGTTGCCCCATGCTGATAGAGGGAGGAATAAAGTAATTATGGTTAACAGGGTCAACCAACATGGCTGCCCGCCCCTTTGGACACACTATCACTTCCTGGGTTTACGGTTTGTTATCTAGCCTGGTCCCAGATCTATTTGTACTGTCTTGCCTCGTCATGTCAAATGTCAAGTCAAACAATGATCATAGGAGTTGGTAAGACAGTACAAACTGATCTGGGACCAGGCTGGTTTTGACCCTCCTCAGAGGACATTGTGCAGGCTAAAACAGAGGTCATATCTGCTGCTACTGAACTACCTGGCTTCGAGCCTGAGGACAGAAAGAGCTGATGGCGCACCAGGGAGTTAGTGTGTCAAAGAGCCCAATTATTCCCTAACAGAAAAGGAATAAAACAATGGCTCCCCCTGACACTATAGTAGATTAATGGCATTACTGTAAAATGGATTGCAGATTAATTGACAGGTAATTTGGGAATGAATCTGGTAGACAATTTTCAGTTGTCAAGTGGTAATTGTATATTCTATTTTCCTATGGAAAATACATCTATATCGATTACTGCTTTACCTCACATATAGAGGAAAATGCACATAGCCTGACAACCAAATTGATGGAATAGTGTTTCCCTTCAATATTTTAGCTTGAAAACTAAATCATTGCTGCTCAGTATTGGCAGTTGGAATCCATCATGTATACATATGGGCTTATGCTCTTCTGCACTATTTAACTAGGTCTATATACAGCTGAAGTCAGGGCACACTGGGGCAACAATAAGAGCACTGTGAACAGGCCTGACAGAGAAGAATCTTCCCCTTAGACACGGTTTCTTCTTGTTCTCCTGATGGCTGTATAGGAGGGGGAAATCAAATAGAGCTTATAGTAGTTACCGGGTTACCCGGGTAGCATTTCATTAAAATGTATCTTATGCCAAAGGCTCCTTTGAGCTGTGCATTATTTATTAGTTAAGGCGTCTGAGTGAGATATCCCAAAAGTCTCAAATTCAATATTAGCAAAGCCAAGCAGAGAAAAAAAAGGCAAGAACTTTCTTGTAAACACAATATTAAACATTTTAAAATAAATATGCTACAACAGAAAAAGTTCTAAGTGGTGTTACCATCCACTGTGAATTTGTTCCGTCTCTTTTACCTGGTTTTCTCACAGAACTCATTCTCAATGCTTAACGGAGCGTGTCACTATTTCAGACTCGGCCCATTGCGTCTCATCACAAATGGTATGAGGACTGTGAGCCAGGGAAGGAACGTAGCTGCCGCTCTGCTCTGCGTTGGCAGGATAAACAGCTGTCATGTCTCAGCTCTGCTGCAACATGTCCTGCCGTTACTTCTGTCCCTAGCCCGGGATCACTATCTCAAGAATAACACTAGTACACTACTAGTTATTCAGTATTATCTTTGGATGACCCTGAATTTGAATGTTTGAATATTCAAGTATTCTAGTTTTCCCTCATTGCCAGTCAAGCAGGGATGTCAGTGACGATGCCCTCCAAAAGTAAAAAGGAGAGAAACTGTAGTCTGCCCATAGTGAGGGATTTAGTAGGTTTACAATGGAGGCCTTGTGTTGAAAGGTCCTTCAGCCATGATATACTGCCTGGAGAGGATAAACTGTCTGGAAGTAGACATACTGTAAACAATTTAAATGGTAGTGTCTAACACTCATGGTTCCTCATGAGCTCCCGAGTGGTGCAGTGGTCTAAGGCACTGCATCTCAGTGCAAGAGGTGTCACTAAAGACCCTGGTTTGATTCCAGGCTGTATCACAACCGGCTGTGATTGGGAGGCCCATCATGGCCCGGGGGTAGGCCGTCATTGTAAATAAGCATTTTTTCTTAACTGACTTATATATATATTTTAATTACATCTCAGGGTACATCTTGAAAATCACACTTTTGTTCAATCCCAGGAAGTAGCTATCACTTAACGTGATGTTACTTTAGGTCATACAGTCAACCTGTAAATATATTATGTGAGAATGTTAAAGTGAAGAAGGCTGTCAAAGTAGGACCTTTTTCAGGCGGCTCTAAGCTACATTATTCAGTGCAAAACTCATGAAAGCTCATCTGACATGACACACACTAGCCTGTTGAACACCTTTTAAAAGCACACTCAGGCTATGCAAACGTCACAGTCTGAGATGTTGTGTGTGTGTGTGAGTGAGAAAGTGTGTCTGTGTGTGTGTGTCGATCTGTCTGTGTATTACCTTTAGCAGGGTTAAAGTATATCCCTGACTTGTAGAGCATCTCCTCGTTCTGCCAGTCTTGGTTCCTCAGCACTGTTTTAACCCCAAACAGTAGGACCAGGGCAACGCTACAGTACACCACCACAGTCCTGGAGGACCTCCACCTTAGCCGTACGTACAGGGCCCTCAGCCCCACCGCCAGCAGCAGACAGAAGCCCATACTGGGGATGTACAGTACCCTCTCTGCTATCACAAAGCCCACGTAGAAGAACAGGTTGGTGGCAGGGAGGAAAGGGACGGCCAATAGGCCCAAGGAGAACACCACCACGTTTTCAGTGGTGGGCAGTGGAGTCCTGGTGACGTAGTGCTTTTTGGTACCGTTCTGTGCACTAGCAGTGTGAGGCTCTGTTTCAGAGTTTATGTGGTTGGGAACATCGGGGTGGTGGCAGCTGTGTCCATTGGTGTGGGACCTCCCGTTCCCGTTGGTTACATGATGGGCTTTTCCGTTGGTCTCCTTGCCTTTGACCTGGCGGGTGCGAAGCCCAAACCAAGCCAGAAGGAGCAGTCCCACATAGAAGGCCACAGTATGAAGGTTCCTCCAATCGGCGATGCTTCTGATAAGAGGCAGGGCGTCCATGGACCAATCGAAGCTCAGGGTGTTCGGGCACAAGAGAAGCCACATGTTGACGGCGGGCAGATAGAGGAAGGTTAGAGTCCGAGTGAGGAGGGATGGGGAGTCCCCCGCTGGGTTGTCTGAGTTGGAGAAGTTGGGCGGTTTGTTACCCATCCAGTAGAGGCGGTAGGCCAGCAGAACAGCCCCCCAGGCAGCCAACAGCAACACACACAACAGCAGGTGGACGTTCCTCCTCTAGAAGAGAGAAAACAACAACAGAGCTGAAACTAGGAGGAACGGCAATCGACTGGAAAGCTAGCAGCAAAGGCAAGAAAAAATATTATGAGACGCTAGGGCCAAAGTAGTTTTCTGGTTGGTTGGTGATTTTTCTGACTCTTGGCATTTGATTTTGATCCAGGCCATGTTGGTAAATTGAGCATAAGATTGAATGTAATTTAGAAGAAAAAAAACACAAGAGTCTGTTATGTAACGTTATCTGGAACAAGATCTGTGTTCATGCACTATTTGTCCAGCCAAGTGTTACACTGCAGCTTTAGAATGCATTGCAAGGAAAGTCAACTACAATTGATTTTATTGTTATGTTTTGGCTGTGATGTGGGGTTTTGAATACCCATGAACAGAAAGATATCCGTTAACAGTAAATGTCTTTGTTGCTGGGGCTTATAAACCAAACAAATAAAAAAATAAAGGGGAAAAATGCCCTGTGACTTTGTCTTTGATTCAAGCCAAAATAATCACGGCTATACTGGATTCATTGACTGTTGCTGAGCAAATGTGGTCTTACATCATAGCATTCCCTTATTCTGTGTTATCTTTCTCCTCACGCACCTGGCCTTAGACATTACTAAATAAACACCAGAATACAGGCCAATAGACAGTCCTATTCATCATAAGGCAGGCTTGATATTAAACACTTTCTGAAACTCCTGCATGGAAATGATTATGAAGTATTGAGTGTTTGAAACTTGTGCATGTTGGTGGGAGTGCAGAAAAAAAGCTAGCCTATACTGTTCCCAATGGAACTGTTCCTGCTGTAGGATCAACTAGTCTTTCTTACTGGGTTTATTCTGGAAGTCACACTCCTGCTAAAAAATCCAAAATATCGTCAGCTAATACATGCAGGGCAACATCCATTTGTGCCCTGCAGTGGTGCTCTGTATTCGAGGGAGGATGATCTCATACTGGTACAGTACACAACAATGAGGCTAGCATACAGTACATGCATTTCATGTCCCAGCAATATAGTAATTGACTGATTTCCCCATAGAGATTTAATGTAGATGATAGGGACAATACAAAGCAAATCAAATCAAATTTTATTGGTCACATGCCCCCGAATACAACAGGTGTAGACTTTACAGTGAAATGCTTACTTACGAGCCCATTCCCAACAGTGCAGTGTTAAAATATGGACAAATATTTGCAAAATAAAAAAATAAAGTAGTAACACAATAAAGACAATAACCAGGCTACATACAAGGAGTACCAGTACCGAGTCAATCTGCAGGGGTACGAGGTAGTTGAGGTAATTGAGGTAGTACAGTATGTACATGTACATGTAGGTAGCGGTAAAAGTGACTAGGCAATCAGTGTTTCTATGTGTGAGTTTGGGTGTGTTTGGCATCAATATGCATGTGTGTGTGTTTTGTGTGTGTGAGAGCATACAGCATGTAGTGTGTGTGTGTGTGTGTGTGTGTGTGTGTGTGTGTGTGTGTGTGTGTGTGTGTTGGAGTGTCAGCGTAGTATGTGTGAGTGTATGAGTAGTCTAGTGAGAGTCCATAGAGCCAGTGCAAAACAATTAAGATAAATAAATAATAAAGGAGGTCAATGTACATTTTCCGCGTAGACATTTGATTAACTGTCCAGCAAAAAGCCCTGCAGCGTTTTTATTTATTTAATTTATTTAATTTATTTAATTTATTTAACCTTTATTTAACTAGACAACTCAGTTAAGAAGAAATTCTTATTTACAATGACGGCCTATCAAAAGGCAAAATGGTTGCAATTGTCTTTCATTCTTTAATTCCTTACAGATCTCAAGATTACAGGTTTACACATAATAGAGTATTTATTTTTATTCCCCATGTGCTGTACAGTATTCCTTTGGTAATATACACACAACCCTTCTTTACCATTAAATGGAAAGCCATGGCTAGTGTACAGCTGAAAATCCTGTTAAGACCATTTGATGTCCCCTCTTCCATCTCTCCATGCCAAATAGATCACAGTGGCTAATAAGAGTATCCTCAGTCAGACTGTGAACATGGGGTCCTAGCTCTGCCGGCTGCAGTGCAGGGGGCTTCAGGGCTTCTATGAGAAACGGGCAAGGGACAAGGCCAAGCGCATCATAGAGGACCCCACGCACAAGCTTGCTGCCCCCCCCCCCCCCNCCCGGAAGGAGATTAAGGGTCCCACTGTTCAGGAAGAATAGGAACAAGGCAAGTTTCATTCCATCAGCCACCAGGCTGCTGAACAGTGGGACATAGGACAGATGCAGGCCAAACACACGGTCGGACAGTAGGCCGCAGAGACTTTGAATATGTAAAAATGTAGATGTGTGACTTGTGTACTAACTTTCCAGTTTTCTGTAATGCATGTAATATGTTGTGTTGTGTTTGTGTATTTGAATGCTGAAATCACAAAATGAATTTCCATGTAAATGGACAATAAAGTATATCGGATCATATCATCTATGATCATATACTGCATGTTTCAGCTGCGCTGGGGGTCTATTTTTGATTTTCCCCTCTGTCTGTCGTCATCACAGAGTGATTCAGTGAGGAGAGGCGTGTTTCCTCAGGAGAAATGGGACTAAAGGGTCTCTCTCTCCTCTCATCTGCCACTGATCATTAGCAGTGATGTACAGTACAGAGCCATCCTCCCCACAGACAGTGAGTGACACAGGTGAACACAGACAGGCATTCAGCTAGGCTACTATCACAATACAATAGACAGATTTATACTATTAATGAATTCTTCACACAAACCCACAAGTCATGCTACTCACTGGAAGAGATACAAAAGAGAGCAATTCATTCATCCCTAAATAACAATCATGAATATACTACTTGAGGAAACCATAACCTGATAGGTAGCTTTATAAAATAATATCACTTCATTCCAAATGTGTAGTTAGTATAGCGACTTTATTTATTTACTGTATCTAGTAATTTACAGAAATAGATGTTGCAAATCTACATGTTGAAGATGTCATAATTCTGTTTTAGTTAATTGATCCAAGATTGTCTTAGAATAAACATTGAGTTGAGAGATTCTGCTATGCTGTACCATCCATTACAATACCAACTATAAACTGGCGTGGTGTCAGAGTAACTACGAGATGATCATCAGATAATTAGATGTAGGACTATTGACAGTGATCAAATCTTGATGGATTCCAGCATTTAGTCTCTTAACCTTTCCCTGGTATGGTTTTGTGGGCCGTCTAGACCCCATGGAGCAGGCCTCATGTCAAAAGGGCCCGGTAGTTTAACTGTGTACCCAGCGGCAGGCTACAGAGGCTGAGAGGAAAATAATGACTGAAGAGAAAGACAGAGCCAGCCTGAGACTCTTCCTATCTTAGGCGTTTCAGCAATTCTTCAGTGAAGGCACAAATTGTTCAGCAACAATGCTTTCTTAGTCATTGCCTTGAAATAGGCCTACGGTATGTTTGAGCTAAATTTATTCACAATGCTTCTTGGAAAATGTTGTTGATTATGCCAAGTCGCATATGCTGGGGGAAAATAGAGGCAGTTTCTAAGATTTAAAAGACATGTATTAAACATGTATTCAGCCATGTGGTACTAATTTTGCGAGTAAGCCTCTTGACGTAGGCTACGCTACCATACAGCTCCATAGCAAGATTCCTTTACCTTAGACTCTCTCGCTCAGTGGATATCATCCCAATTAAAAACAATGTGTAAGGGCAACACTATCAAAACCACAACAAAACGTTTGACAAATCAGGACATTATTTCCAAAGGAAGACAATCCACCACTGTTATAGAAGTTAATATGTTTCTTGGCAACAGAAAGGTCACCAGTTCAATCCATATCTCACGTTTCTTGCTAATTCGACAACAACTGTCAAAAGTCTTAGGTGGGGGGAAATCAATATGTGAATTGATTGCCCCCCATCTATCTTCAGAGTAGGTGACCTAAACTGGGATATGCTTAACACCCCGGCTGTCCTACAATTTAAGCTAGATGCCCTCAATCTCACACAAATTATCAAGGAACCTAACAGGTACAACCCCAAATCCGTAAACATGGGCACCCTTATAGATATCATTCTGACCAACTTGCCCTCTAAATACACCTCTGCTGTTTTTAAACAGGATCTCAGTGATCACTGCCTCATTGCCTGGGTCTGTTATGGGTCCGCAGTCAAACGACCACCCCTTATCACTGTCAAATGCTCCCTAAAACACTTCTGCGAGCAGGCCTTTCTAATCGACCTGGCCTGGGTATCCTGGAAGGATATTGGCCTCATTCCGTCAGTAGAGGATGCCTGGTTGTTCTTTAAAAGTGCTTTCCTCACCATCTTAAATAAGCGTGTTGAACTAAGAACAGATATAGCCCTGTTTTTCTGCTCTTTTGCACACCAGTATTTCTACTTGCACTTCCTTATCTGCACATTATATCACTCCAGTATTAATTGCTAAATTGTAATTACTTCGCCACTATGGCCTATTTATTGCCTTACCTCCTTACTTCATTTGCACACACTGTATACAGATGTTTTTATTGTGTTATTGACTGTATGTTTGTTTAACCCATGTGTAACTCTGTGTTGTTGTTTTTGTTGCACTGCTTTGCTTTATCTTGGTCAGGTCGCAGCTGTAAATGAAAACTTGTTCTCAACTGGCCTACCTGGTTAAATAAAGGTGAAAAAAAGGTCAGGTCCCTGTGGAAACGGTTGAAGAGGGACAGTTTCACACGTTAACAGATGCCTCAGCATTACTTCAGGTAAACAGCATACAATGGCTACTCTCCCCGAAATAAAGCATTAAGAAATCATTGGTTTTCATTTTATAAAATTGCTCCTAAACTTGTTCTTTGGAGGTTTAAAGATATTACAACCACCGGGCCATGATAAATCTTTCAGAAAGGTAGCCTAACCCACTGTGAACTTAGTGGTTCTGCTCAAGGGAAACAAATGGACGACTACAGCATTGCTGACTACAGTATTACATCTCTTGGTAAACGCCACACCAATATCTTTTTGTTATTTCCTTTGGTGAATTCAAGGCATCTGTGTCAGGAGTCTGTGAAAGGACAAACTCTAAGACAGAGGGGCTGATGTGTAAGCTGAGGCATAGAGAGACGGAAAGTAGGTTAGCAGCGTTATAGGACAGGAAGAAATAAGGGCCCACTTCCTCTGGAACCGAGGTTAATAGCACAGCTATGTATCATAGGACTCTAAAGGAAGAGTGAGTGACAGATGTGTGGCATGTACTGTATGTTTTAGCTGACCACAGTAGGATTAGTCATTGGGTCGGTTCAAAGGACTCGCCATGCTTATGACTAAAATAAACAGATGAACAAAGGGGAGTATGGTCAATGTCATCACCCATTTACCTTGGGGCTTGTATTCAGTAAATAATATATCTTGCTGTAGAGCTTTCACTTTAAAGATGATCTGACCTTTGGATAGCCTGGTCCCAGATGACCACAGGAGTTGGCAAGACAGCATAAACAGATCTGGGAGCAGGATAACATTGGGATGCTCTTATGACAGCATATGTATCGGTGTGAGGAGCTGAATTTAGGATAGAACAAACAGGGTTATTATGACGAGTCTACTGCACATCTAATGATGGCAGTGACGTACCCGAATTCAATTCTTAATTCATAATCTTTCAAAAGGAAGATTTGAGAAGTCAACAGCTGTAGGAGTTCCTGCATGGTTTAGTTTGGAGATGAAGTAACAGAGAAGAAGCACAGCTTTGGGTTGAAATATAACATGCATAAAAGAAGGATAGCGGCGACGGGGACATTTAATGCTTTTCAACAGATATAAATCAGCAGTATTGTTGGTGGCCACCCTACATCCCAGATCACCCTGCCGTTAGGTCCCACAGTTTTGTCTTATAAACTTCTCGTGAACCTGTCGGCTGTCCGCTTGAAAAACTTCACAAATCTCACCATGGGCTTTACACACACTAAATCCAACTCGAAAAAAGATAACAGTGCAAAGTAGCTCCGCCACTTCTCAAATTAAACAAGCGGGAGAAACTGTAAATACGATGATGTGGATGTAGACGGAGACCACGACCTGAAGCTGCTGTAGGAAGCTGGCAGGGAGCCAGAGTAAGAGGTACTGTAGCCACATAACGAACGCCACGCAACCACCCCACTCTGCAGGGCTGAGCTCGCTGCGCACGGCTGCCTCTGGCTATGCCAGGCAGATTTATCCCTGTTGTGATGGGACCACCCTCCAGAAGGGCAGGGAGTCTTTCCTGCTGCCTGTATGCTGCTGATGGCTCTCTGGCCCAGGGCCAACACATATGAACTACCTGGCTCAGGCACAAAAGTATGTCATGCTAACTCTCTCTAACTCACTCCCCAGCCTTGGTGCACACTGTCAAACACCACCATGCTAACCACATCCATATGTTTGTTGGAGTTCTTTTATTCACGTGTGTGTATGTTCGGATGTTTCTCTGTTAAGTACAGGCTAATATCTTAGGGCAGTACAGCAAACATGAAAAAAGACTTTAATGATATTGACACACAACATTTGTGACCTCTGAAATCTTTTGTATATGGACTAACCTCACTGCCTGCAAAACAGGATATCAGTTGAACATACTGGAAATGCATTAGGGCCTGCTAATAAAACTCTCAAGGGTTTACTTTTCGGTGGATAACTAGAGGACCATCACTATTATCTCACAAGTAAACAAACATGCGCGTCTCGCTAATATGCCTCCAGTTAAAATGTCTGCCTTTTCAAAAGCATAAGTTCAATTAGGGGCCCTGCGAGGGGTACCCGATTGCCACAACCCCATTATGATGCGAGCCAAGGAATTCCAGCTTTGTCTCATTTGTCTATAATCCAGTTTAGCTTGAAATAAGTGGTTTAGCACAACCCGGTAGGAGGCATGGGGCTTTTCTTTTGTATTTCAGGCTCAATCAGTTCAGACCTGAAACAATTTTGCTTTTATGAGGCAGGCATGTGAAGAAAATATCCTTGGAGATGAAGTGCAAAATAGACCAATTTACAGAAAGCATTTTCTGGTGCTTTGAATGCCTTTCTTCTCAACACTTGGGGTGGAAACTAGCGGGAAGAAAATTAAATCCAGATAGGATTCTTGAGTGCTGCCACTGAATTGTCGGATAGGTGCTGTGCCATTGATTATGCTTGTTGACCGGAATGGGCAGCGTTTACATTTTTTTTTGGTGGCAATCCGGTTTTCAAAACCCACACACATTTACTTTTTAATATGTCATTTAGAACCTACCATCGTTCAACATTACTTTGAGTACCATCTACTGCATGTTACACCTAACAAATTCATCTAAAGCCAATCTCCCAGTTGGTTTGTAGTTGGGGGCACTGCCTGATCCAGTCAGCCTGACAGATCAACCCCCCCATAGAACCAATCCTTTGAAATGAGAAGTGGCGTGCCTGACCTCTCTCTCATCTTCATCGTTACCCACATCGATCGTCCAACGGGGGACTTTCAGCATGGATTTCCTTCACACAAATAGATTGGAGACAACTCCAACTATATGAAACAAGCTCTAAAACCACAGAATGACCAGCACATGCAAAAGCCCTTTTGGGACTGTCATGTACTATTGGATAATCTGTGTTTTCTCTTCTTATCTGACGGATTTGTTTTGGTCTTTGGCTTTCAGTAA
Source organism: Hucho hucho (assembly GCA_003317085.1). NCBI lineage: Eukaryota > Metazoa > Chordata > Actinopteri > Salmoniformes > Salmonidae > Hucho > Hucho hucho. The sequence continues at coordinate 955,935 of QNTS01000030.1, read as the reverse complement.
GCAGGGAACCCTGGTGAGTAAAACACTGATTGTTTGCAGCCATGACAAGATAAGAGGCTGGCTATTTTACTTCCATAAAATGTGTTGTGGACTATCAACAGCTGGCCAAGGTTTCCTCGATGGTTTTGCATGTTAGGCAGTAGCGTTATCACGATACCAGTATTGTAATACTAGGAAGTAAGGAAGGAAAGGAAACAAAACATGAAGCAGACTCGATTTCTTTTGGAAAACAGCCCCAATGTCATCCAGAGGCACATTTATTTGTTTTGCAAGCTGTAGGACACATTATTTTACATACAGTAGGTTTTAAAAGGACCATAGAGTTGAGTCTGCTTCGCTTTTTATTTTTTGCCAAGGAAAATCAGGTATTGTCGTATCGAGATACTGGTATTGTGAAAACACTATCACACTCCTCTCTCTAGGAAACCAAAAAGTGGTTTCAATAAGCTTCATGACTAGATTTGTTGGGCCTTTAAATCCAACAATTAAGTCTTGGACTGCTCTGGTTTGTGGGGAAATCGGGAAGGAACATGAGGGCGTACAACGTCCATTTTCCTGAGTCTGCATCTAATGATCTTGTCCTCATTATTAGATAGAAAAATAACATGCTGATCTGTTTGTCAGAAGAACAACCAAGAAAAAATTGCATTGAACTGTTGACCAATTGAGCAAACATCCAAATATCATCCCTTAACACACACACGCACTAAAACAAGGAATGAGTGGTGTCATAACCTAGACGGATATCACCTCTAAAGACCACAGAGCGTGACCAGGGCTCATGTGACCCCTATGGGCAACACTGGGGGCAGTCATGTTGTGACCACAGGCCATAGGGTCCGAGGGGGTTTCAGGGTCAAACTTTCAAACCATCAGTGGGTCAGCCACAGCAGTGGCCTGAATCAAAGCATTTAACATGGCTGAACTTCCTTACAGCCCAGACACAACCCACAGAGTCAGGTGGTCCTGGTAAGGAAGTTATGGAACCCCCTTCGTCACCATTACTTAGGAGCAAATGAAATCCGCCAAGAGACAGCCATGGAGAAACCCACAGGAGACTCTGGGAATGGACCAGAGATGAGGCAGGAATCTGGTTGAGATAAAATTTGACATTTATTGACTGTGAGACATTGAAGATAAAAACATGGGGGCTTCCAGCAGAGCGGCAAAGGCCAGGAAGAGGGGAAGATGAGAGAGGATGGCACGGCATCACTTCACATGACAGGACACTACCTATCAAAGAGTATAACTCTGCATGAGACTTACAACATTCATCATCCATGGTTATCTGGGTAAAATATTCAATGACATGAAGTACTCACTGCTGAACTTTAAAATCACTTTATTTCCTTTCTATACTAATATTGATTGGATTAGGCATTCTGTTTCAGGCTACAGTGGCTTGCGAAATCTAACCTCTGGGATTTTTGCCCATTCTTCAAGGCAAAACTGCTCCAGCTCCATCAAGTTGGATGGGTTCCGCTGGTGTACAGCAATCTTTAAATCATACCACAGATTCTCAATTGGACTGAGGTCTGAGCTTTGACTAGGCCATTCCAAGACATTTAAATGTTTCCCCTTAAACCACTCAAGTGTTGCTTTAGCAGTATGCTTAGGGTCATTGTCCTGCTGGAAGGTGAACCTCTGTCCCAGTCTCAAATCTCTGGAAGACTGAAACAGGTTTCCCTCAAGAATTTCCCTGTATTTAGCGCCATCCATCCTTCCTTCAATTCTGACCAGTTTCCCAGTCCCTGCCGATGAAAAACATACCCACGGCATGATGCTGCCACCACCATGCTTCACTGTGGGGATGGTATTCTCGGGGTGATGAGAGGTGTTGGGTTTGCGCCAAAAAGCTACATTTTAGTCTCATCTGACCATCTTCCATATGTTTGGGGAGTCTCCCACATGCCTTTAGGCGAACACCAAACGTGTTTGCTTATTTTTGTCTTTTTTTCTTTTTTTCTTTTCTAGACACTCTTCCGTAAAGCCCAGCTCTGTGGCGTGTATGGCTTAAAGTGTTCCTATGGACAGATACTCCAATCTCCGATGTGGAGCTTTGCAGCTCCTTCAGGGTTATCTTTGGTCTATTTGTTGCCTCTCTGATTAATGCCCTCCTTGCCTGGTCCGTGAGTTTTGGTGGGCTACCCTCTCTTAACAGGTTTGTTGTGGTGCCATATTCTTTCCATTTTTTATTAATGGATATAATGGTACTCCGTGGGATTTTCAAAGTTTCTGATATTTTTTTATAACCCAACCCTGATCTGTACTTCTCCACAACTTTGTCCCTGACCTGTTTGAAGAGCTCCTTGGTCTTCATGGTGCCGCTTACTTGGTGGTGCCCCTTGTTTAGTGGTGTTGCAGACTCTGGGGCCTTTCAGAACAGGTGTATATACACTGAGATCATGTGACACTTAGATTGCACACAGGTGGACTTTATTTAACTAATTATGTGACTTCTGAACGTAATTGGTTGCGCCATATCTTATTTAGGGGCTACATAGCAAAGCGGGTGAATACATATGGACGCACCCCTTTCCTGTTTTTTTTTCATTTCACTTCACCAATTTGGACTATTTTGTGTATGTCCATTATATGAAATCCAAATAAAAATCCATTTAAATTACAGGTTTTAATGCAACAAAATAGGAAAAATGCCAAGGGGATGAATATTTTTGCAAGGCACTGTATATACAAAACCAAGGAGGAATTTCACCTAAGATGATGAGTGCAAATAGAGCCTGGAAACTGTTCATACTGAAATGCCTGTTATGCCAGCTCATGTTCTGTTGGTCAGCCTTTATTAACCATAATCCCAAAATCAACAGAGGACCCCTTAGAGAATGCTACATTCCAGCACCTCTCTTCCTCTCTCTCTGTCTCCCCCGCTCTCAAACTCCACCTCTTTAGCACACTCTCATTTGATGTTCCAATAATCCACTCTGCTCCTTCTGAGGAAACCACAATCCCACACACTCCTGTGGAAATGGTTCCTTTTCGTGCCAAAGACAGGTGACCCTGGTTTGAGGGTCAGTGAGGTTCCCCTTTCCCATGTGGTCCTCCAGTGCCTTAATTAGAGCCCATTAATGCCCCTCATCAGTAGCAATCATTTATGGCAACCTGAAGAGCTTCATTCAAAGTGTAAAAACAACATGTTTCCCTCTCCCCAACCACTCCACTCATCCACTCAAGATAGAGGCTCTTAAGTGGATGAAATGTGAACTTCTAGTGTCGGGTAAGCGGATCGCTGTGTAGAACAACGCTGGGTAGGGAATGTGCTGCGTTAGCTGGAACGCTGCAGTTTCTCTCCCTGAATTATGACGGAGGTGGTCTAACACCAACTCGAAAGCCTTAGGAAACATAAACAGTCAATCAATGGGAGATCCTTCCGTTGTTGAGTTTGAGTGAATATCGTAACTCGAGTTGATAGGGCGTTTGAAAGGTTGCCATGAAGATGCCAATCATCGGCCAGTACAACAATTGATTGAGAGGGTCCAACAGGTCAAAGAAAGGATCACACTCACTTGAAAATGTGCTGACTTTATAGAGTTGTTACCTCATATTAGCTCCTCATCCATCAACAGTAGAATCAGAATTATATCAATATCAATTCATTCAAGTGCCTTATTACCAGGCCAATGGAAATATGTTTGAATATGTGTCTTCATTAGTAACCAATATTAGCCAAAACCGTTCGCAGAAGAGGAGAAAGGGTAATGGAGATCAAATGAAAACACAACCCAAGTCAAAACATTTCATTGGAAATATTTATTGAGTGAAGCCACAAGTAAGGGCCTGAAAACTAACCCGCGACAGCTCCTACATTCTAGTCCTCCGGTTTCCCTATCTATTTATCTTGTCCGCTTGGCTGTGTGAGTCCTGCTTGGCTGTGTGAGTCCTGCTTGGCTGTGTGAGAAATACATGTCAAATCTGCTGAGACAAGATGCTGATTCAAGTTTGCTTGCAGGGGGGAGGAAAGACTGAGGACAGAGGTCCTGGAGTTTGATGATAATTCCGCACAATCCACAAAAACTGCATGGATTTGGGATTTGGGATTTCTATAGAGCCACATGCTGTATATTCCCAGTCGTCTGTTGGTTGACAACACTTGTTGAATATTTGAAAGAGCTTTGCCCTCTGCCTGAGACTCCCACTCATTACCATGCCGTTTGGAAGATCAGACCACTGAAAGCCTCTTCATAGAACATGCTTGGAGGCAGACAAGAGCTCTGATTATCTAAGCCAAGAAGATCTGCTGTCATAGGGCTGTCAGAAGCAAATCGCTTTCACTTCTCTCAGAGAGGGGTCATTTCATAGAGTAGTTTTCACTGGACGTTGTTGTGTTGTTTTGTCTTGTTAAGCTCCACCTTGTTAAGCTCCAGCTCCTCTGTGACAACGTAACATTAGCACTGTTTCTATTGGCCACACTTCAATAAAGACAAAGTGATGACTTGTGGTGTGAAAATGAATAGCTGACGCAGGTTTATAGGGAGCCTTTAGTGGGTAATATTGTTTTTAAGGCCTCCCGAGTGGTGCAGTGGTCTAAGTCACTGTATCGCAGTGCTAGAGGTGTCACTATAGACCCTGGTTCGATCCCAGGCTGTGTTGCTGCCAACCGCAGGCCCGGGAGACGCATGAGGCGGTTCACAATTGGCCCAGTGTCGTCTGGGTTAGGGGAGGGTTTGGCCAGCCGGGATGTCCTTGTCCCATTGTGCTCTAGTGACTCCTTGTGATGGGCTGGGCGCATGCACGCTGACTATGGTCGCCAGCTGTACGGTGTTTCCTCTGATACATTGGTGTGGCTGGTTTCCAGGTTAAGCAAGCGTTGTGTCAAGAAGCAGAGCAGCTTAGCGGGGTTGTGTTTCAGAGGACGCATAGCTCTTGACCTTTGCCTCTCCCCAGTCTGTACGGGAGTTGCAGCGATTGGACAAGACTGTAACTACCAATTGGATATCACAACATTTGGGACTAACGAGTACACAAAAATTATAATATTTTTTTTTATATTGGTTTTAAGATCAAATCCCACCCGATAACAAGCTATTTGACATTCATCTAGTCTAGTCATAATCGCTATTTCAGTTATAAATATGAGAGTGAATTAAATTGTCTATACACAAAAGTAAAATATGAACAGACAATTATATGACAACCCCTCCCACACACACAATCACACAATCACACAGCAAGGTAAAGTGAAGGATAAAAACCTTGCAGGTTTCACGAATGAATGACTATACAGAGAATGATTAGCCTGTCAGAGACAGTGTGTGTGTGTGTGTGTGAGAGTGTGTTGTAGAATATCGGAGCCATTCTCTCTGACTCATTGAGAGTACACTTTAATTACAGAGGACTCAATAGAAACCCCCCTCAAATAAGGTCACAGAGATATTGACAAGAAATATGGAATTGATTATACTGGTGACAAAGACCATTAATAATCAAGAGTAAACAATATTTTTGCTCCAATTTGTTTTACACTTAATCAGAAAATATCCAGAAGATAATTAGGAATAACTACTTTTTTTACAGCTAAAAAAGAAGAAGTGCATTGAACTGGCTTACATTTGCTGAATACAAAAACGTCTGAGTGAAGGACGTCAGATGGAACATTGCCCTTTGAGAATGTTCCATCCAGAGCCTCCATCTTTATCTTTATTTTTATCTCCCTATTTCTCTCTCCATCATCTCTCTCTGTATATCTTTCTCTCTCCCTCTCTCTCTCTTTACCTCATTCCTCTCTGGCACCCCATTCTTACTTCTTCCTTTCTCCCCTTCCTCCCTCTCCCCTCTTTCCCTCCTTCTCTCCCTCCTTCTCATCTTCAGAAGCCTTGGCAGCAGGGTGATGTAGGTGGGCAGTGGCCTACTGGCCTTGGCTGCTGTGCTCAGAGAGGGATCACAGCCCAGACACATAACCATAGCAGACAGCTAGCCAATCATCATAAAGCTAGCCAATCAATGCAGGTAAAAATGAGACCACAACTCTGCTCTGGGTGAGCTCAGAATAAATTATATTGATGTTATAGGACAACATGCAGGAGAGCTCTTACAAATATACGTTCCTATTTTCTGTGCCTTTCTTGGGTTCAGATGTATATGCAAAAAAAGCAGGCGGTAGGCCTTTATTAGAGTATATTACTGACCACCCCACAAGACACAATGTATTGAAAGTGGATAAAAAATAATTGATCGAAGAGGATAACAGATAACACATTGTGGTTAATAAAGCAGTATTTTCAGGCTGTATTGGGCACCTCACAGCGACTACAGTACCGTACCATCCTCACTTATACTCCCAAACTAGCTGGTTCTGGCTGAATGACTTAGCATGTCTCTTTATTGGGCGAGACACAAAAGGAGGCAGATAGAACAGAGATTGTGGTTTAGCAATTGAATCAAGCCAGAAACAGTTTTTCACAAGAAAAATATTATTTGCTTTGAGTTCCAAAAGAGTGGTTTGCGACAATACAATCACAGTTAGAAAAATATAAACTAAGGTTAAGGCATTTTCTGTATTTTGTAAAACATATAAACCATGTCATTCATGGTTTATATTTTTGACACTATGATCACTCGGCTACACAGCTGATGCCCCCTGGACTTTTTCAATAACACGGTACCTCATTTTGTTTACCTGTCGGCCCCAGCCTCGAACTCAGGTCCTGTATGTACCTAACTGACCCGCTCTGCCCATTCATCGCCATTTACCCGTTGTTGTCTTAGCTCTCTTGATCAACACCTGTGATTGCTTTATGCCTCTCTCTAATGTCAATATGCCTTGTCTACCACTGTCTTGGCTAGTTTTTACTGTTTTATTTCCCTGTAGATCCTTCAGTCCCGCTCAAAATGCCTTAGATAGCTTTTTCGTCCAAACCCACACACGTGGAGACCTCACCTGGCTTAACTTGTCCCTCCAGAGACGAAACCTCTCTCATTGTCACTCAGCGCTTAGGTTTACCTCCACTGTACTCACATCCTACCATACCCTTGTCTGTACATTATGCCTTGAATCTATTCTACAACGCCCAGAAATCTGCTCCTTTTATTCTCTGTCCCCAACGCACTAGACGGCCAGTTCTTATAGCCTTTAGCCGTACCCTTATCCTACTCATCCTCTGTTCCTCTGGTGATGTAGAGGTTAACCCCTGTAGCCCCCAGTTCCACTCCTATCCCCTAGGCGCTATCATTTGTTGACTTCTGTAACCGTAAAAGCCTTGGTTTTATGCATGTTAACATCAGAAGCCTCCTCCCTAAGTTTGTTTTATTCACTGCTTTAGCACACTCCGCCAACCCTGATGTCCTAGCCGTGTCTGAATCCTGGCTTAGGAAGGCCACCAAAAATTCTGAAATTTCCATCCTCAATACAACATTTTCCGTCAAGATAGAACTGCTAAAGGTTTTGGAGAGTCTGGCGTGCCCAAAGTAAAATGCCTCCCACTCAGGCCCAGAAAATAGGATATGCACATAATTAGTACTATTGGATAGGAAACACTCAGAAGTTTCTAAGAGTGTTAAAATATTGTCTGTGAGTAAAACAGAACGGATATAGCAGGCGAAAACCCGAGGAATTTCTGTCCTGGAAAAAGTGTTTTTAACACATTGCCTCATTTTGAACCCCTCCCTATTGAAAATGACCAAATATGGGAGTAAGATTGCAGTACCTATTGCTTCCACTGGATGTCAACAGTCTCTAGAAAGTGTTTGATGATGTTAGAATGCTCTGGATGGTAATAGAAGAAGAATTTCGAACTGGTCACCAGATGTAAACAGAAGAGGATGCGCGTTCACGGGCTCGCGCACGCTGTGGTTTTTTCCTTTCCTATCGCCCAGTTTATAATCCGGTTGAAATATTATAGTAAATATACATAAAAGTGTTCCTAAGGATACATTATCAATGATGTTTGATTGTTCTTGGACAAGTGTATAGGTATAGGTTGAACGAGTTCTCTTCACGGTTCAATGGGCGAGTGGCCGCTGTATTTTATGAACATAATGCGCCAACCAAACTGAGATTTATGGATATAATAAATGACTTTTTCTAACAAAAGAACCATTGGATGTCTTTGTTGGACACTTGGGAAGCCCTCAGCAGAAGTTCTTCAAAAGGTAAGGGATTTGTTTTCGCTGTGAAATGTGTTTTGTGTGAACCGCGATGGTTTATGAATTTATGCTAATAGAAATATTGGAGGTGCTACCCTCAAACAATCAAATGTAGTGCTTTCGCCGTAAAGCCTTTTGAAATCTTACAACGCTGTGATATTGCCAAGAAGCAGAGCTTTTATTGATGAATGTTTAATAATTCAACTTTTGGATTTTGAATTTGGCTCCTTGCATTTCACCGGGTAGTGTTGGGAGTGGGGCGCCCCACCACTCCCTAAGTAGTTAACACCCCGGCCGTCCTACAATCTAAGCTAGATGCCCTTGAATCTCACACAAATTATCATGGAACCTACCAGGTACAACCCTAAATCCCTCATAGATATCATCCTGACCAACCTGCCCTCTAAATACACCTCTGCTGTCTTCAACCAGGATCTCAGCGATCCCTGCCTCATTGCCTGCATCCGTCATAGGTCCGCGGTCAAACGACCACCCCTCATCACTGTCAAACGCTCCTTAAAACACTTCAGCGAGCAGGTCTTTCTAATCGACTTGGTCCGGGTATCCTGGAAGGATATTGACCTCATTCCGTCAGTAGAGGATGCCTGGTTATTCTTTAAAAATGCTTTCCTCACCATCTTAAATAAGCATGCCCCATTCAAAAAATGTAGAACTAAGAACAGATATAGCCCTTGGTTCACTCCAGACCTGACTGCCCTTGACCAGCACGAAAACATCCTGTGGCATACTGCATTAGCATCGAATAGCCCCCGCGATATGCAACTTTTCAGGGAAGTTAGGAACCAATATAAACAGGCAGTTAGGAAAGCAAAGGCTAGCTTTTTCAAACAAAAATTTGCATCCCGTAGCACAAACTCCAAAAAGTTCTGCGACACTGTAAAGTTCCCAGCTGCCCAATGCAGGAAACACTGTCACCACCGATAAATCTACAATAATCGAGAATTTTAATAAGCATTTTTCTACGGCTGGCCATGCTTTCCACCTGGCTACCCCTTCCCCAGTCAACAGCTCTGCACCCCCCACAGCAACTTGCCCAATCAACCCCTTTCTCCTTCACCCAAATCCAGATAGCTGATGTTCTGAAAGAGCTGCAAAATCTGGACCCCTACAAATCAGCTGGGCTAGACAATCTGGACCCTCTCTTTCTAAAATTATCTGCCTCAATTGTTGCAACCCCTATTACTAGCCGGTTCAACCTCTCTTTCTTATCGTCTGAGATCCCTAAAGATTGAAAGCCAAGTTAACTTCTTAGGGCTAGGGGGCAGTATTTTGAAGTTCGGATGAAAAACGTGCCCAAAGTAAACTGCCTGTTACTCAGGCCCAGAAGCTAGAATATGCATATAATTAGTAGCTTTGGGTAGAAAACACTCGGAAGTTTCTAAAACTGTTAAAATGATGTCTGTGAGTATAACAGAACTGATATGTCAGGCAAAAACCCAAGCAAAATCCATCCGGACTGTCTGAATCAGTCATTTCACACTGTTTTCAATTGACATGCTATTCAATGCTGGGTATTTTAGCTCCCAGATTGCAGTTCCTATGGCTTCCACTAGTTGTCAACAGTCTTTAGAAACAGTCTCATGAAAATCAAGGGAGTAAGACCACTAGTTCCTGGGTTCATGTCAAGTGTACTGTTTTGGATTCAGCAGGTTATATTCCATCTGAAATATTACGGTGTATATTCATTTTAGGGTATCTGAGTATTGATTACAAATGCTGTTTGACTTTTTTCGGCAAACTTTATGGGTACTTTTGGGATATCGTTTGTCTGCATGGATGAAAGCCTTTGGGCAGGTGGATTACTGAACAAAACGTGCCAACCAAACGGAGGTATATGGATATAAAGAGGAACTTTATTGAACAAAATGACCTTTTATTGTGTAACCTGGACGCTTTGATATGCCATCAGAGGAAGATCATCAAAGGAAAGCAATTTATATTATGCTATTTTTGAGTTTTGTGATACCTCTGCTGGTTATGTTATAATGCTAATTGAGTTTTTGATTGGGGGTGCTGTCCTCAGACAATCAAATGCTCTGCTTTCGCCGTAAAGCCTTTTTGAAATCTGACAATGCTGTTAGATTAACAAGAGTCTAAGCTTTTGAATTGTGTGCAGCATTTGTATTTTCATGAATGTTTGAAATTAGTATTTTTGTAATTTGAATTTGGCGCTCTGCATTTCACCGGATGTTGTCAAAATCGATCCCGTTCACGGGATTGGATCCATAACAGGTTAACAAACAGATCACCGACCATTTCGAATCCCACCGTACCTTCTCCGCTATGCAATCTGGTTTCCGAGCTGGTCATGGGTGCACCTGAATTAGCTCTGCATGAAAATAGGCATTCCAAGACACTGCACTGATGAAGACATGAGCTTCATATTGTCTCTCAACTGTAACTGTGACCAGGGTTATTTCCAGCCCAGCGTATAAATCAAACATGCTCAGTGAAAGCCTCAATGATCATGGAACAGACAGACTCACCAACCACAGACTCTATATTTAACCTAAAGCGGGTGTTGCATGACACTTCTCACTCTTTCTGTAGCGTGCAGCTCTGGAGGAAAATGAACAGAGAATCAATGGAAGAAGTTCTGACACTGTTTGCCAATGCTGAAGGGGGGAACAGACTGGTGATAAATAAAGAAGAGCGAGAATAAGAGACTGATAGATAGAAAGTGGCTGTAAGCTATTTAGAGCAGCTAGCGAACGGATTGGTCTTTGTTATAGAAGAGATGTAATGTTCCTTTCTGCTTAGTGCGTGTACTCTGTTTCTCTCTCTCTCTCTGTTTCTCTGTTTCTCTGTTTCTCTCTCTCGCTGTTTCTCTCTCTTTTTCTCTTACTCTCTGTTTCTCTCACTCTCTCGGTTTCTCTCTCTCTCTCACTCTCACACTCTCTTGGTTTCTCTCACTCGCCATGGGGAGAACCAGGGTCAGAGCTTTGGCTGTCTCCGACACGATGTGTGTCAGCTCCTCTTATCCCTGATGAGTGGTAGGCCAGAGAGAGAGAGATCAAGAGCTTCCTAATCCAGTCACTTTCTATCAGCACAGGCCCACTACTGTAGCCACATTTTCTGGAGCTGTGGAGGACATTACAGGAGAAACTCTGGATGCACTGAAAGACCTGTTCCTTCAGCATCAGATGGAATTTCTACACATTATTATACTGTTACTTGATATTAGCATCTGTAGAATGAGAAAAACCACTGAGAACAAAGCCTTATTGTTGACCATGTGACCAACCTAAATAGAATAAACTTTGTCTACTCTTATGTGGAAAATATCTGCTTAATTTTTAAATACCCAGAACAGTAGCTCTCTCCAAAGACAGATGCATTTTACCTGAACAGTCTGCCTATAGGTCTGCTCGGCCAGGCGAGGTCCATTAGAGTGTAGCCATACAGTACCAGTCAAAAGCTTTGACACAGCTACTCATTCAAGGATTTTTCTTCATTTCATGAAGGTCAGTCAATACGGAAAATGTCAAGAACTTTGAAAGTTTCTTCAAGTGCAGTCGCAAAAACCATCAAGCACTATGATGAAACTAGCTCTCATGAGGACCACCACAGGAAAGGAAGATCCAGAGTTACCTCTGCTGCAGAGGATAAGTTCATTAGAGTTACCAGACTCAGAAATTGCAGGCCAAATAAACGCTTCACAGAGTTCAAGTAACAGACACATCTCAACTTACACAGCCTGGAGGTGTGTTGGGTCATTGTCCTGTTGAAAAACATATGATAGTCCCACTAAGCGCAAACCAGATGGGATGGCGTATCCCTGCAGAATACTGTGGTAGCCATGCTGGTTAAGTGTTCCTTGAATTCTAAATAAATCACAAACAGTGTCACCAGCAAAGCACCCCCACACCATCACACGTCCTCCTCCATGCTTCATGGTGGGAACCACACATGCGGAGATCATCCGTTCACCTACACTGCGTCTCACAAAGACATGGCGGTTGGAACCAAAAATCTCAAAATTGGACTCATCAGACCAAAGAACAGATTTCCACTTGTCTAATGTCCATTGCTAATGTTTCTTGGCCCAAGCAAGTCTCTTCTTATTATTGGTGTCAGCAATTTGACCATGAAGGCCTGACTCATGCAGTCTCCTCTGAACAGTTGATGTTGAGATGTGTCTGGTACTTGAACTCCGTGAAGCATTTATTTGGGCTGCAATTTCTGAGGCTGGTGCCATAATATGGACTTGGTCTTTTACCAAATAGGGCTATCTTCTGTATACCACCCCTACCTTGTCACAACACAACTGATTGGCTCAAATGCATTAAGAAGGAAAGAAATTCCACAAATTAACTTTTAACAAGGCACACCTGTTAATTGGAATGTATTCCAGGTGACTACCTCATGAAGCTGGTTGAGAGAATGCCAAGAGTGTGCAAAGCTGTCATCAAGGCACTTGGAAGAATCTCAAATCTCAAATATATTTTGATTTGTTTAACACTTTTCTGGTTACTACATGATTCCATGTGTTATTTCATAGTTTTGATGTCTTCACTATTATTTTAGTAGAAGTAGAAATTAGTAAAAATAAAGAAAAACCCTGCAATGAGTAGGTGTGTCCAAACTTTTGACTGGTAGTGTATATAGGTAGGAGCTACCGAATGTCATTTTTGGTGAGTTTTGACATTGACAAGTGAATGTGAATGAGAGACGTGCAAATTAAGTTTTGATGCTTGCAGTACTGGCTCTCCAGCAGCATGTCTACAAGCTGTGTCTTTGTGCAGTCTGGAGTCGCTAGGGTAACGGGCCTGCCTGCTCAGAGAAGAGGGGGGAGGAGAAGAAATGCAAGGAAATCAAGATAGCAGTGGCAGCTGTACAGATGACTCATCCAAAGGGCTTTGCCTTCTCAAACACGGCATAAAGCTAACACCATACGATGCACCGTCACCTTATGAATTCAGTTACTTACTTCGATAGCAAGTTAAACTATGAGTTGTGGTAACGTATAATTCTGCGTTTTCAACCAAGACAAAACGCAATCAGCTCTCTGACTGACGTGAAGCTACTTTTCTCTTGTAGGCTACTTTTCTCGGTGTAGCAGTCTATTTTTCTCCAGTAAAATGCAAGATTAGGCAAAACATTAGGAAATGTAGCTGGCTACATTATTTCTATGATAGGCATAAACATTAGAAATATGATGGCCATGCATCGTCTTTTGCTTTTTCATTGTAAGCCCATTTACTTGTGTGGCTACCAGCCAAATAGTTTTGCACTTCTGTTGTCATCTGATGAAAATAAAGCTATTTTATGCCAAATGTGTTGCACTAATGTCTTTTCTGTGAAGGAAAATTATAGTTGCACGTCCCTGATTATTATATTGAAGCAAAAATACACTGTTGGCTTTCAATATACTGTAGAACTCCTGTCAATACACAGCTGAACTCCTGTTGTGCTATTTAAAAAACACAAACGTAACTGGCTCAACTGTGCTGGGGAACTAAGTAAGCTTCATAATGTAAAATAATGTGACAGGTGAAATAAGAATGAGACCTGCTTTATCTCCTAACGCACTGCACAAGTTGACTGCAGGTATTTACTTAAAAAATAGCTACAAATATTAAAATGTATTGAAAAACTATATATATAGTTTCAATTGTATTGAAAAACTATCCCATGGCTAATTCCAAATACCCCGGTAAACGGTATATACAGTATACTTCCCAAGCCTAACACAAACCCAGATAGTGTCAGCCTCAGCAACACCTGAGGTCTACCTCCCTCTTCTTAGACAAAGAGGCCAAGCCCTCGGCAGTTCCACAACACCTGAGCCAGGCTGGTTACACTGGGCATGCTCAGTTCTGAACAAAGAAACAATGTCCTTAATAGCAGCAGTCTGAGGAGAGTACATCCTTCAACAATATATCAGGGTTCTATATCTATGGGTGCATCAAATGTCATGTGAGCTGGGGATAATGTGAGCTGGTGTGAGATGTGAACAATATGTTAGCTTGACACTCAATCTAATCTTGTTTAGGGAAATAGGTGTGTAATGGTTGATTTATAAATGTTGACGAGGGATAAATGACCTCTGCAGACTGCTCTCAGGTTTCTCTGCAGCCATATGAACTTGAACAAGAGTGAGACTGTTTGGGTAGGGGTGGGGGTAGGACTAGTTTGGGGGTGACGGTGAGGATGACCTAACCTTAATGTTAGTTACATGAGGTGTCATGACATCACACCAGGAGAAGTCCTCTATATCCAGCTGATAGTTGTAATGTATCGTGTTTCAGCATTGTGTATTCACAGAGTATGGGAGGCATGGTATGGTGAAGAATGACTAACAACCCCTTAGGGACATAAGACCATATGAGTTAAAGCAACATCACCGACCACCACTGTCTTTTTCCACATGACGCAAGAGGTGCTCTGTTTTTCCCCGTTTGAGATATTATGGCAGAATGTACTATTATGTGGGCACAACTGTCCACAGTCACAAACAGAGGAACAAATGGGCATTCACTCCCAGTCCCTTTAAACAACATTTTAACCACACATCAAAAGGGAACAATTTTAATTACAGTCATTATAAAATGTTTACCCAAAAGCATGGGGTAAACATTTATATATCCTCTCTTTTCTCATTTTTAATGCTCCCGAGTAGACAAAACTCCTTGTCACACAGTTGTCCAAACATTTACTTTAATAGCCAACCAACAAAGCAATTTTGCGTGGTGGAAAAACATTGCAAACGCCAAGTCCTCAGGAAAGACATTTTACTGCATATTGCTAATGAAGAAACATTATGAGCTCATACTAAAAAGCAATGCTAATGTTGGCCAAGCTAGGTGTACTAATTGTATCTTACTTCAGTATCTGTTATTGAAAATGAGCCTATTAACCAGTTCCACGCACAAAATTAGATCATAAAAAACTTTTTTCCACATAAAGATAAATCGGTTAGACCACAAACGTAAGCGCTGCCAGCCATGTTATATTTGGATGCTAATAAAGTATTTGGTAGGCGCAATACAGGCTAGCATGCTATCCTTCCATAAATGCTACAACACTTACAAAGGCTACATTATGAATATCCACGTAGAGAAGGGGGACTTGAATTAACAAACTGACAGTGTAGAAAATGACTCCCATCCCTATCGACTACATGTATTGGCTGTAGTCTAGTATTGAAAACGAGTCTAATCCTGACCTGTTGGAAATAGTGCACAATGTGATATCCCTACTGTAAACATTGGGCCCAACTCCCATACAGTGTAGCTATAGCTAGCTAGAAGAAACATGATAGTAGTAATGTTTGCAGTAGGATATACCATGATTTGTTCGTTAGTCATAAAGACGTTAATATCACACCATCAGCATACTAGATGTACAAAACGTCTAAGTCTGCATGGTAATTAAAAACAGCTCTTTGAGCTTAGTGATGGGTGACTGTGATTAGCTGGAGGAGTACAGTGTGTTTTGGATTTTTTATAATGTGATCAGCAACCGAAAGCAACCAAGAGTTCTACCAGGTCTCTCAATAAAACGCACCCAAGAGAACTAGGGAAGAGAGGCTGCCAAGAGCTCACTTGACTCAACCTCTAGCCGCTCTCTCTTTCTCTCTGTTAACCCAACATGTGTTCATTCACTTACTCTCATTCACTCTTTCTTTCTTGGACGCACACACACGCCTAATCACCTCTCACACACGCACACCTCTTCGTTGCTTGACTATGTAAGGAACGGGAAATACTGAACATCAGCATATTTGATGCTGATTATACTTCATGCTGATGAGATGAAATCTACCATTCCAACAAGCACATACAGTGGTACCTCCTTTAAAAGTTCTGTCATACTGCAGCACACTTTGCAGGCTGCTGCAGCATTCTATGGCATGTTATTTAATTGTCAGCCATTTTTTACGTTAATGCAAGTTAGTGCTTGTTTGACCACAAGAGGGCATCTTTGAGAAACATTTGATAGTCTCCCATATTGGCATTACTAGAGAATGTAAAACCTTTTTGAGATAACATAATACATGGGATTGATTTTAAGAAATTTGGCTTAATTAATTTGATTAATATTATGGTGTTTCTATTCTAAGAAAAAACGAAACCCTCAGGGTTTCCGTTAGGATGGAATGGAAAATATTGCACTGTACAACGTGACGGTCGGGAGTAGGCTACAGAATAAGAGGATTGGAGGATTCTAAATTAATATCTAAGGGGCATAACATTTCCACACCCTAATTGTAGTGTAACCAATACTCATTTCGCCTATGGTAGGCCTACAGTATATCTACAAATATTTTTTTCAATGATGTGACTCTCCGCCAATAACTACATTTAGAGGATTGGAGGGGAATTTTCCTTTAGGATCTGTGAGAATATCTGAGAATATCTAAGGGGCTTTTATATCATTCTAAATTAATTAATAAAAATAAAAAATAAAGAATAATGTTTGCTTTGTTTAAAAAATAACAATATTTTGGAGATTTCGTTTTCATTTAACCTAGAGTGAGCGAGGAAAAAGGCAATTCTTGAACATGGTGTGAGACATTCACACTAATTTGTAAATAAAGCCAGTTTGTTATTTAGAATTATTTATTTCTAGAGAAACCTAACTTGATTACTGAGCAGACATCACTTGCTTATATTCAGTCAACACATATATCTTGAACGGTGCTGAAATAGACGTCCACAGCGGGAAGGCTATATATAACGATATTTTGGAGATTGTTTAATTTAAAGAAAAACGACAGTGAGCGATTGTAATCTGAATAAAGGCCAAAATAAAGCCCTACTAATAGCCATAATGACGCTGTACAATGTGACCATGTGTGTTTGAAAGAGTATTTTCCAGTAAGCAACAATTTGTTTGCCTTCGTTAGACAACTTTGTTCCAATATTTCTGTAATTCAGTGATATTTATTCCCATAGTAATTCGTTATGGATCCATAACTAAATCAACATCTGCATTTTGAAAGAGTATTTTTATCATTATTTTATTAACGAAAGCATATAGATGCTGATGAAGAAATACAGTACTGTACAGTTTATGCTTTTAAATTTGGATAATAAAGCATTTAAAGCATTTTGAAGATATAAGCCACCTGCATTTGTTTATTAGGCTACTGTGCAGTCTGACAAGCACACATAGCCTACAATACATACTGTAGTACACATGGGACGGTGGCTAATTCCTTACATAAGGGAGAGCAGGCCATGTCCAGACGTTCTCTGTGACCTCAAGTACCTTCAATAATGGCTGTACTAGAGAATGCAGGCACACGGGGGACGGGGGTTCAATTCCCTGATGGGGAGGAAGGAGTAGCCTGTCCTTGTAAATAAGAATTTGTTCTTAACTGATTCCATAAGTGTTATTTCATAGTTGTGACGTCTTCACTATTATTCTACAATGTAGAAAATAGTAAAAATAAAGAACAATCCTGTAATGAGTATGTATGTCAAAATTTTTGTCTGGTACGTGCTAAATTAATTTGATTAATATTATGGTGTTTCTATTCCAAGAAAAAACGAAAAACCCTCTGGGTTAACTTTCCTAGTTAAATAAAGGTTACACTAAGAGCATAACATTTCTGCACCCAAATGTTTTTATTCTAGTCTAACCAATACCCAAACAGAGATTAAAAGTGAAAATAAAAATCTCATTGATTTATCAAGACCAGTCCCCATGCTTGTCTCAGAGCAGTGCGAAACGGTGCTAAAATAGTTGTAGGCTTTTGCTTCAAATCCTATTCAATCAATCAATCAATCAAATGTATTTATGAATCCCTTTTTACATCAGCTGATGTCACAAAGTGCTGTACAGAATCCCAGCCTAAAACCACAAACAGCAAGCAATGCAGATGTAGAAGCACGGTGGCTATGAAAAACTCCAAAGAAAGGCCAGAACCTAGGAAGAAACCTAGAGAGGAAAAAGGCTCTGAGGGGTGGCCAGTCCTCTTCTGGCTGTGCCGGGTGGAGATTATAACAGTATAACACTATTGCTTCTAACTTCAATGTGCTCTTTAAATAAATAAGACCTACACCACTTTTAACAGCACATTACTCAACACTATCGAGACTCATGTCGACAACGGTAGGCATACAGTATATTGAAAAATATAACGTGACACTCCACCAATAATTACATATAGAGGATTGGAGGATTCATAATTAAAACCAAAAGCCACCTCATAGGTCTCCCGGTGGCGGCTGGCACGGGTATCGAACCTGCATTAGCCAGTTAAGTTATTTTATATAGGTCTAGGCTCTGAAGAAATAGACTCCAATTAAACCCTCTTGTTGTTTGTAAAGTCAAATTAAAATGAAGATTATTGTTGAAATGAATTGCTCGACTGGTGTAGGTTTTCTCCATCTGTTGGTGTGCAACACTTGCATAACAAGTTAGCTATATTTTCAGCACCAGCCACTGTTCACCTCCTATTGATTGCGCTGCGGTTGCCGCCAGTTTTTTTATTTATTTAACCTTTATTTAACTAGTCAGGTAAGAACAAATTCTTATTTACAATGACGGCCTACCCCGGCCAAACCCGGATGACGCTGAGCCAATTGTGCGCCGCCCTATGGCACTCGGAATCACAGTCGGATGTGATACAGCATGTATTCGAAACAGGGACTGTAGTAATGCCTCTTGCACTGAGATGCAGTGCCTTAGAAAGGTTGAAACAAATTATTTGTTGCAAGTTGGGGAGGGGGGGTTTTCACACCTAGCTCGGCTATTAGACAATTCTTTAGTAAAGGTTGAATAGTCTATTGTTTATGTAATGATGGGCGGTGAGTCTTATGAAGGCAATGGAGTCCAGGTGTGAATCATAATGATTCACATGTGCGCGTAATGATGAGTGACAGGTGTGCGTAATGATGAATCCCAGGACCGGTGGTTAGTCCTCTGGCGACGTCGTATGCCGGAGGGGAGGAGCAGACGTGACAGTTCAGGTAAAAGCCCATCCTAGAAACATTGTTTGCAGAATTCAAAGCCTGTTACAGTACGCTTGTGAAAAACAAAATGCCTCCAGCTGTCGAAACACAGAATATCTAAGGGGCTTTTATATAATTAATTTGCGGGGTTAATAATAATAATAATACTTTTTCCCCTTTCCACTTGTTAAATAGCCTGGATTGTTACTCCCATCTCGTTCCTCACCCTCTTCCACGTGTCATTCTCCGCCTGAGTGGCTCGCTCGTGGGTGTGGCAGCACCTTTGATTGTGCGTCTAGAATTCAGCATAGCAAGTTTGTATGAAGGTCTGGTTATTCTCAGGCAAATAGTAATATGCTCTAAACCGCTCTGGTGTTGTACAGATTGAACTTGTATTTATAATATAATATTACAATTATAATATTTATAATGCATGTATTATGTATTTATAACACCTGGATAATGAACTTTCAATAAAGTGTTTCACATTCTCGATTGGTTGACATTAAGTATCTCATTGAAATACTACACCTATCCTGTGTCCTCAGATTAATGCAGATGAAGGGAGTTAGACATGCATAGGAAGTGTACTGTACTGGTTTTTATTCTGTATATATTAATAACAAATCAGCCTTCACTTAAATCATGTTTCTAGTCTATTGCATAGTTACAATGTGTAATCATTGATGTCCCAGGAGCAGAGTGGTAAACACTGTTGAAGTGTATAATTGTAATACACACATGCAGACACAGCATCACTCAAAGAATGGAACCACACCTTTATTTGCCAAGGAAGAGTACATGATCGTGAATATATTCATAGTACAGGCTACAATGTGGGGATCTCGTGCGTGGTAGTAACTACAGTACATGTATATAGGACTTGCATTCTTGGCACAATAAAGTTATCATATTCTACTCAATCCATAGGCTTCATTAATGCCATTCAGACTTGAAGTCGATACAACTATAATAGCTGAGGTTCATAGAAAGTTTCGGAACTAATATTTATACCAAACGTTTTATGGTCCATACACAGATCGGCTACATACTGTAATACATACAAGAAACAAAAGTTAGTAAATTAATGAATTACATGTTTATCGTCAGTCAGACTGGCGTTTCAGCATATCTATCTCAATGCTTACTTATGAAAATCCACATGCCTGTAATACACCAACAATCTTTGAAACCAATGACATTTGAATTATAAGCAACTTTCTTTCAGAACACCTATCTTTCAACACAAATCCAAATATTGTCTATCTCAGGTTGACAACAGAGACACATTTGATGTGACACCCCTCCAGCACCAACAATCATGACATTTGAAATATAATCCACTGGGCAAACACTGGTTGAATAAATGTTATTTCAACATAATTTCAACGAAATTATATTGAACCAACATGGAATAGATGTTGAAATGGCGTCTGTGCCCAGTGGAAAGTAACTTTCTTTCAGCATGCCTAAACACAAAATCCAAAATGCAGCACTTTCAGGTTGACAGCAGAGACACATTTGATGTGACCCTCCTCCAGAGAGGGTAATATAAATTCTGTCCTTCTTTTGAGACAAGGCATAGAAAAATATAAGTATATTCATTTATTCTCAGTGCTATCAATAGATTGCATACAAAAATGGTCTGAAAATAATCACGTAATTTCCCAGGAAATTGCACATGCTAAATTGGGGTGATTGACCTCTCTGTCTTTAGTTCAACAACATGCTTTTCTCCCCTGCATGTGTGTGATAGGGCTTCATAACCGACCAATCAGTTGCGAGCCTTCCGAGGTATGAAAAGACATGGACAGCAGCCATCTGATGCTGGCAGAGACAAAGCACATTAGCATGTAAATAGAAGCTCTAATAAATTAGGCCCAAATAAAGCAGCGCTTCGGAAGGGCCAAGACTCATACATATGGAATGGGAGGGGTGAAACAACAACAACACTCCAATAAAACGTGATGAAATATGCAGGGATTTTCACAATGTCGAGTGATTACTGTGTGGACGTGTGCCTGGTACAGTGTACGCCAGTGGTTCGTGTTCTTGAAGAGTGGGCCAGCTAAAACTGGGATACACAGAGAGAGCGAGCCATGCACATTCTCTCTTTATAAGTCTCTTCCCTTCTTTCCTATGCGAGCATGGGTGCAGGAGCGTGAACAGGGCGGGACCAAAGTTGGAGAAAATGTGAACTTTATGCAAATACTCTGCAGTATCACAACGCTATTGACCAATTAAAGCTCACTATAGCTTCCAGCCCCTACTGGATTGGCTGTTGATACCTAGCACTACTAGCCTGCTTGCTAGCTTGCTAACACCCACATGAGGGCAAAGCTAGAGTGGCTGTCCGAATTAACATGTTGTGTGTAAATCCCCTCTTACTGAAGAACTTTGGACTGAATAATATACTATTGCACTCCCTTCACAGAATGACTCTGCTTTCACAGAATAACTCTCAAGCCCCTAGCTCTTAACTGTCAAGATTTTTGAAACCGCAAAACGAACCCATAATGACACAATGGGAGATTTGCAGTGGATACAAAATGTAATAGACTGAAAGCCACAATCACATAAGGAACCCATTTCACTATCCTAGAACACAGTTCTGGAAATGTCAACCTACTTCCACTGAGAGTATACAGAAAGACGTACGGGTCCGCGGTAAAAAGACCACCCCTCATCACGTATGGGTCCGTGGTCAAACAAAAAGTGCTTTCCTCACCATCTTAAATAAGCGTGCCCCTTTCAAAAAAATTTGAACTAAGAACAGATATAGCCCTTGGTTCACTCCAGACTTGGCTGCCCTTGACAAGAACAAAAACATCCTGTGGCGTACTGCACTAGCATCGAATAGCCCCCGCGATATGCAACTTTTCAGGGAAGTTAGGAACCAATATACACAGTCAGTTAGGAAAGCAAAGGCTAGCTTTTTCAAACAGAAATGTGCATCCTGCAGCACTAATTCCAAAAACCTTTGGGACATTGTAAATTCCATGGAGAATAAGAGTACCTCCTGCCAGTTGCCCACTGCACTGAGGCTAGGAAACACTGTCACCACCGATAAATCCACGATAATCGAGAATTTCAATAAGCATTTCTCTACGGCTGGCCATGCTTTCCACCTGGCTACCCCAACCTCAGCCAACAGCTCTGCACCCCCCACAGCAACTGGCCCAAGCCCCCCGCCGCTTCTCCTTCACCCAAATCCAGACAGCTGATGTTATGAAAGAGCTGCAAAATCTGGATCCCTACAAATCATCTGGGCTAGACAATCTGGAACCTCTCTTCCTAAAATGATCTGCCGCCATTGTTGCAACCCCTATTACTAGTCTGTTCAACCTCTCTTTCGTATCGTCTGAGATTCCTAAAGATTGGAAAGCGTCCGCGGTCATCCCCCTCTTCAAAGGGGGTAACACTCTAGACCCAAACTGTTACAGACCTATATCCATCCTGCCCTGCCTTTCTAAAGTCTTTGAAAGCCAAGTTAACAAACAGATCACCGACCATTTAGAATCCCACCGTACCTTCTCCGCTATGCAATCTGGTTTCTGAGCTGGTCACCTCAGCCACGCTCAAGGTCCAAAAAGATATCATAAACGGCATCGATAAAAGAAAAAAAGTACTGTGCAGCCATCTGCATCCCTCGTAAGTTATAACTGGGATGTCGGTCTTGCTGGGTGTTTGGAGAATATCATGTGCGTCTTGCTTGTTGTTGACATTATCCGTAAGCTTGAGTTCATTGGCACACAAAAAATCATACAATGATGGAAAGACCTGTGTGTTGTCCTTGTTAATGCAGACAGAGAAGAGCTCCAACTTCTTAGTCATAGCCTCAATTTTGTCCCGCACATTGAATATAGTTGGGGAGTCCCTGTAATCCTAGATTCAGATCATTCAGGCGAGAAAAACATCACCCAGCTTGGCCAGTCGTGTGAGAAACTCGTCATCATGCAAGTGGTCAGACAAGTGAAAATTATGGTCAGTAAAGAAAACTTTAAGCTCGTCTCTCAATTCAAAAAAGCGCGTCAATACTTTCCCCCTTGATAACCAGCGCACTTCTGTATGTTGTAAAAGCGTTACATGGTCGCTGCCCATATCATTGCATAGGGCAGAAAATACACGAGAGTTCAGAGGCCTTGCTTTAACAAAGTGACCCATTTTCACTGTAGTGTCCAAAACGTCTTTCACGCTGTCAGGCATTCCCTTGGCAGTGTACCCAAGTGGAGTCGTGAGCAACTGCTTGCATGTGTGTTACTACTCCGCTATGTCTCCCTGTCATGGCTTTTGAGCCATCAGTATAGATACCAACATGAGCAGCAGCTACGGTTGGCTACATACGGACCGTTAATGGAATTCCCGCGAGAGAGTGACGGTTAAAGTGATTTGATGTTAGTTATTTGACTAGGCTACCTGTATTTGACATTGTGTTGTTATTTCGCTGAACACTAGAAGGTTTAATTTTATTTTTGTCAGTGAAACAAGGCTACTCAGGCGAGAAAAAAACCTCACCCAAATGTATAGCCCGTTAAAAATATAAATGGACTGTTTGAAAATGTGAAGAAATATATATATATATATTTTATGTGAATCACATTTTTATTTGGCGTACATCCGACGGCATTCGACGTACCCCTGGGGAATTCCTGAATACCCCAGTTTGGGAATACCTGCTCTGGAGCACACTAAAACGATACATACCTCGGCCTAAACATCAGCGCCACAGGTAACTTCCACAAAGATGTGAACGATCTAAGAGACAAGGCAAGAAGGGCCAACTACGCCATCAAAAGGAACATCAAATTCAACATACCAATTAGGATCTGGCCAAAAATACTTGAATCAGTTATAGAACCCCTTACCCTTTATGGTTGTGAGGTATGGGATCCGCTAACCAACCAAGAATTCACAAAAGGTGACAAACACCAAATTGAGACTGCATGCAGAATTCTGCAAATACCAGCTAAATTATCAAAATCCAGAAAAGAGCCGTTAAATGCTGCAACCACCTTAAAGGAAGCGATTCTCAAACCTTCCATAACAAAGCCATCACCTACAGAGAGATGAACCTGGAGAAGAGTCCCTTAAGCAAGTTGGTCCTGGGGCTCTTTTCACAAACACAAACAGACCCCACAGAGCCCCAGGACAGCAACACAATTAGACCCAACCAAATCATGAGAAAACAAAAAGATAATTACTTGACACATTGGAAAGAATCAACAACAAAAACATAGCAGCAAGATTTGTGACCTGTTGTCACAAGAAAACGACAACAATTTATGTTTATTTATTTTCCATTTTGTACTTTAACTATATGCACATCGTTGCAACACTGTATATAGACATTTGAAATGTCTTTATTCTTTTGGAACTTTTGTGGGTGTAATGTTTACTGTACATTTTTTTTTTCACTAAGTGTTTATTATCTATTTCACTTGCTTTGGCAATGTAAACATACGTTTCTCATGCCAATAAAGCCCTTACATGTAAATTGAAATTGAATTGAGAGAGAGAGAGACAGAGAGAGAGCAAGAAAGAGAGACTGAGAGAGAGAGAGAGAGAATGCTGGTCCCAATCATAATAACAAAGTAGATCAGGTTATAAAATTCATTCAGGTGACTTGGCGTCATGATCACAGAAAGAGACATACTGTAACCTTATAATTAACAAGGAATGCATGAGACCTTCCAGCCTTAACAACACTCAACATTCCCTGCTTGTTCAAAGATATGCAGTGAGTCTGTGAAACTGACAACGGCCATCTCAAAGCTGCACACTAGAAATGGGTATGCATAGCATATGGCCCACGGGTGTCTGCCAAGACCATTCATCAACACCATGGCAAAACATGACAGAAATCCATAGGTTCGGGTCCATCCATGCGTACATTGTGTAAGTAGATCTGCGACTCTCGTCTCAGGGAAGGGTTGGCAGGGGAGATGTGTTGGTACGGTGGATTTCCAATCAAATGTTGAGAAGCTGTCAGATATGAGGTATCCTTTCCTTCAGTCGTCCTAGCACTGCATTCTCCCAGCCAGCCCTGACACACTATTAGCAGGCCTGTATGCCTCTGTCAATGAATGGGCCGTACTCCAGAGGACACCAAACCTCAGATAAGGCTTAAATCAAGAGAGAGAGGCTAGCATGAGACAAAGACAGCAAGGGGCCTTACTCACTTTTTCACACTGTGATGAGCACTCTTTTCTCTCTGTTCATTCACTCCCCCCCCCCCCACCAACTCTCCCAGAAACACCCTTCGTCTTTCGCATGTGTGCGTCAGCATCCTAGAGTGCCGTCGATTCTTCTTGGATCCCTTTTGTCACATTTGTGCACGTCTTTTTCAACTTGGCCTGATGCGCAAAGACTGGTGGAAGTCACATTGACTAGACAGCAGACAGTAAGCACTTGACAAGGTGCAGTTAACACAAGCACACACACACACACACACACACACACACACACACACACACAGAAGATTAATGTCAATGTTATGCCTTGCATGTAAACAAAATAGCTCCTCGTCATCATTCTGTTACATTACAGTATCATTCATCTCAATATCATGCACTACATTATGGTGACGGACGAGTAATTAACAAATCATTAACAAACTGAGTTTGGTTCGATGGTTTACTTATTACTAAAGCGTTTTCTAATTGGGGTTTGGTAACCAATCATGTTGCAAGGGAAGGCAACGATGCATAATGATAATGACACTGTTTAAGGATAACGTAATGATGTAGGCACGATGGGAATTCAAATTCAACTGAGAAAACTCCCTAGCAGCTTCCCATGACCCCATTTCCATAATAATATGGTTCCCTAACTCATGTCGCTGCATAACCCATTCATAGACGCCAACTGCTTTAGTGTCTATTGACGATAGTATCTTCTGTCTGGGGGCGTTTTGTTAAGATCCCCAAAGCTCATTCTGAACGTTAAAACGCATCGCTTGCGTTATGGTTTTGGAAACATAAGGAACATATTCTTCATTTCAGCGAGAAATCATTTTCCAAAAAACAAAAGGTTAAATTGCTACACACCTTTATAGGGTTAGGGTTAGTGTTCCCACACGGCCATGTTACATCGCTTGTTTATGGAAGACACACGGAAGATAGGCAGCCACCTGTGTTAATTAGCTTACCTGTGTGTAAGCGTAACAGGGGAGGAAGTGTAGTTCGTCAGCTGGAGGCACACAGCTTGTAGATCTGTGCAAAACTGCTACAGTAAGTGTATATTTTTTATTTGAAAGATTATACCACACTGATATGAAAGATAAGAGGAATATCAGAATATGTTTCGAAAACCGTTCCGCAATCGATGATTATTTACGTTTCTAAACGTTAGAGCACAGTGTCGGAATTGTAGTTCACGCGCAGCCAACCGTGGGCGAAGCTAACCACTGAAAACCCTTGGCATAATAAGAAGGGTTTGGAGTGCTAGTCACTGCTCTGACATTCTTGTATGGATGTGTGTTTCTGTGTGTTTGTATGCGTATATACAAACAGTCTACGCTCAATTTCCATGAAGAAATAGGATAAATAGTTTCCCCTTTGTTTTCTTTCCCCACTTGTATATTTTCCTTGCATTCAGAGGACAAAACAACAGCTCATTCCGGATCACACAGCTGTACATACATGGATTCTTTAAATTTAAATGACATCCTAATGAAAACAAACAACACACAGGAATACTTCCACACAGCAAGACTCATGTGAACAGATCAGCTTTCCACTTTGTGGTTTGCCAGACTTTTGCCAAGGGGAGAGAGAGGAGGAAATGAGATACATGGGAAAAAACAACACCGCAGGGCGAGGACAAACTGTTTACCTTGTAGACCAGCGTGATGATCTGACGCAACTTGAGCCGGTGGAAAACACAGACGTCGTAGAGGGCCGACACGGCCAGCACCGTCACCCCCTGCTCCTTCCACAGCATGCTGCAGGCGGCGCAGCCCAGGCTGCCCAGGAGCCAGGCCCCCAGCCTGCAGGGCCCCGCAGAGCTACCTCGCAGGGTGCAGTGACGTACGTAGCACAGCAGCGACAGCAGGAAGAACAGAGCAGCGCCCACGTCGGCCCGGCCAACCACACCCGCCACTGCCTCTGTGTGAATGGGGTGCGAGGCAAACAATAACCCAGCCAGGAGGCTCCACAGGCCCCCTCCTAGCAGCAGGCGGGCCAACCAGGTGAAGAGGGCTGTGACTGCCCCATGGAGGCCCACATTGACTAGGTGGTAACCCCAGGGCTCCAAGCCGCCCAGGGCATGGTTGAGGCGGAAGGAGAGGGTACACAGGGGCCGGTAAGACTTGTGGCTGCCACTGTGGGTGAGCAGGGTGCCCCAGAAGTCATCGTAGAAGATGTTGATCCACGGGGTCTCTGGGAGCAGGTCCTGGTTGGTTTTGATCGCACGGCTGTGGGGAGAAGGACAACAGAGGGGTTAGAAGGTGTATGTGTAATGATCCTCATGCTTATAGATAACCTGATCAAGAGCAACGCCACCATAGTACTTGGGTCTTTTCAGTCAATTCAATCAATTAAGTCTTCACTGTACTATGACATTCAGTAGAACTGCAAGTAGAACTGCAAGGACTGAAAGACGTCTAGATTTCTTTTAAACTCAGCAGTGGTCATTTATCATGCCCCAAAGAAAAGAGCTTCAGAAAGAAATCAATTCACCTTGAAACCTGCTCATGCTCGACAGAGACACAACCAATCACAGTGAGAGATGACGCACATGTAAGGATGTGTGATCAAACCTCTGGGTGACCATCTCAGCTTCTCCAATTTGACCACTTGGGGCCTCAATCCATTTATACCAACAGGACCAAATGCCACAGGCAGTGTGTGTCCTTTCTCCTGATAAACTATTGATGTATTGTTTCCTTTTTAGCTGTTCTGTTTTGGAGCCCTAAACAGCAATAGTAGGCTATGCATTGAAGTTTACTTTGGCGTATACAAGTACAGTAGCTTTAAACTTGTGTAAAACTCCTTTGAGAGTGTGGTCATGTTGCCTCCACCAACAGGAGTGCTCTTACTGTGTGGACTCAGGGGCCAGGGAGGAGCATGCACCACACCCTTGACCAAAAACAAATAAAGCAAACGAGAGATAGATGGGAATGCCATGTTGGCATAATGGAGAGTGGGGAGCCAGGGACCTGTCAATCACAGCTAGCCTTGTGTTTACCAACCGCTGACTACCGGGCATCTCACACACAGACACACCACACTGGGCAGGGGGGGAGAGAGAGAGAGAGAGGGAGAGAGAGAGAGAACAAAGCAGGAGGGACTAGAGAGCAAACTAGAAAGCAGTGTTAAGGCCATGGCTAATCAGTGTTGAGGGGCCATGGAACGCCCACGGAGAGACCATGCTGTCTGTGCATTTCTGTACATGTAATTACCCCACCACAGGGCAGCCCTGGCCTGGGTACTGTACTGTCCCCTCTCCCCATGGCTGGGGTCTGGGTTTGAGCCTGAGTGTTTGACCGTGGTGGTCGTACATCAGCCCCAAGCTGTGTGAGGGGTGTAAGGGTGTGCTATTTGCCCCCTACCGGAGCAGAGAGTGTCTGGGTATTTGTCACCCAGCTCTGAGGTGTTGTCTGGCTCTGGCAGTGAGACAAGGCCTTAACCCTGTGTGTATGGGAGGCAGGGGGAGCAGGAAGGGAGGTGATGGCAATGTAATGAGTCTCTTTAGAGAGGAGGAGATGCATTATAACATAGAATGCATAATTAAAAAGAGTGATGGATGGGATATGACACGTGTGATAACACACAGAGAGCTCCAGATTGTAATCAGTCCCCATGGCGGGCCCAATTAGCACACGCAATTAGGTGTGGAGTGAGGAGAGGGAGAAAACAGGCACGCACTGCGCAACACAATAACAGACTGAGACAAACAAGAAATTCAAAGAAAGAGGCCAAGCCGGCAGATGAATCAAGCTGAAATTGATCTATGGGTCCATTGTTTTTGTTGAAAACATAAAAATGATTTGTCTTACTACGTCAGCCTTTGTGTTGCTCTTGATCCTAGAACTTTTACCTGACATTGTCCTATTAAATAGTGTAGCCACCAGTAGAAACCATCTTGCCCTGACCCTTAATATGGCTTTACCAGAAAGCAGATGGGCTTGTTGGAAAGGGAAAGGGTGTGGAGATTGCAACCCACAACAAATGACCAAATAAACGACTTCTGACAGGGCGAGGAGAAATAGCCCTCCTTATGCTAGATCTGGGAGGAAATTAATACAACTAACCTGGCTTATGTGGAGAGGCAAAGATAATCAGCCGGGGATATTTCTATATAATAAAAATGCCTGACATGTCAGTGAGCAGATCATTAGGTTTCAGACCTGGGTTCAAAACTATTTTAAATCATTTCATATACTTAAGCTGGGCTTGACTGAGCTTGCCTGGTGCAATGGAACCAATAGAATGGTTGAAAAAGTGCCAACCCTGCCCATCTGGACCTCCAAACAGGCTAAAGCAAACGCTGAAAGTATCTGATAGATTTCAAATAATATTTAAACGTAGATCTGATGGGTTTTTCTGGGGCTCCAGGCAGCTCATCACTGGCAGGGTTAGGCCTCTCTCTGTGGTTCATGACTATATGCCGGTTTATTTTCTCTGGACCATTTGTCAAGTGAGATCTTCACTCCACCACAAAAAGCTCACATCAGCGGCATTATGGTTCAATTACATCTTTAAACCATTTGGATGACAAGTGTGCCTTTTTTCCATTGCACATTGCCATGGAGCCAGAAAGGACAGATACAATATATATTGCTTCAAAACCCACTCCAGCTCTGTCACCGAAATAGAAGGCCAGAAAGCAATGGCAGTCCATCAAGTCTCTCTGAAGCAGTCATGCATGCCTGAATCACAACGCAAATGTTCAGCTCTTAGATTGTCTCCTTCTTGAATGTTAGAGAGGCAGGCGAGCACCTACACCACTCGGGTTGACAGGCACTCTAGGGGGAGAGCATAGAAGAATGTGGAAAGAGAGGGGGAAAAGAGAAGGGGTCGTCGAACCCATGTCTCCTTACCCACCACTGTTCCAAGTGGATGTCAACAAATTTGCATGATGATGTGTCCAACGCAATCGAAGGCCATTCATTCATTAATCCTGCATGGCTGCGTGGGTCCTGATCACCGCAGTGCATCCAGCCCCATTCAGCTCTGGCTAAAGGGCCTGCCGGGCCTGCCTGCCTGGCGGAGTGGAAGATTGGGTTTCTGTGGCTGGGCCCCATCTTTCTGGGAAGCTGGCGGTAGCAGGACCTCTCTGTGCACTGCAAACCTTTTCCAGCCGGGAGCGCATTCCTTCCGCCAACACCATGCTTTATCCGCCTGCCTGCGTGGCGACTCCCAGAGGACCGGAGGTATCATGTGACCTCTAACAAGCTAAACCCGAAAAGCACTACCTCCTACTCCCTCACCCATCACCATCGAAGACTTCAACTCTGTCCTAGCCAAGTCATGTCTGCACCCAATCTCTAGGAAGAGTATCATGTGACTCAATCGGTCAGATATTTGTTTCCTTATCACTCTGCCTTGTCAAAGTGTTTGCACAGAGTCTGGTGCATTTTTTATGTACTAAATACATGTAGTGAAATTTCTGTTTCAAAAAGGAGGGTTCGTCTAAAGCTCAAGAGATACAGACAGGGCAGGCAAGTCAGATAAACATCAACTATAAAGGATGTAAGCTCAAAGAGGAAACATTCTCAACTTTATGTAGGCCTAGTATGTAGATAACTTAATCCTCCAGACAAGATGGTACTCATAGTGATTACTATGGTGGATCTAGACAAAACCCAAATGAAGCAGTATTGATAGCAGCTCGCCCCCCCCCGTGTTTTGAGTAGTGCATGCCTTCATTGAAACAAAGGCAAGAGATTCACCCAGAAAGAAAAACAAACCCAGTAAAGTGTATGGTGCTTATATCAAAGCCGTGACTAACCCTTCTCACAACCTCCACATTTTATCAATGAGGAGGATCACTTTCCCTTCAAACAGGCTCAACATTAAAGAGACAGCAACAGAAAACATGTCTACCACAGCTTTATACACTGACTATACTAAACATTAGGAAAACCTTCCTAATATTCAGTTGCACACCCAGTGTTCTTGACACAAAACAGTGCGCCTGGCACCTACTACCATACCCCGTTCAAAGGCACTTAAATATTTTGTCTTGCCTATTTCGTCTTGCTCGGGCTCCCGAGTAGTGCAGCGGTCTAAGGCACTGCATCTCAGTGCTAGAGGTGTCACTACAGACCCTGGTTTGATTCCAGGCTGCCCTGGTTTGATTCCAGGCTGTATCACAACTGGCCGTGATTGGGAGTCCCATAGGGCGGCGCACAATTGGCCCAGCATTGTCCAGGTTAGGGTTTGGCCGGCGTAGACTGTCATTGTAAATAAGAATTTGTTCTTTACCTACTTTCCTAGTTAAATAAAGGTAAAACATATATATTTTTTAAATGTACGCTCTGAATGGCACACATACACAATCCATCTCTCAATTGTCTCAAGGCTTAAAATCCTTCTTTAACCTGTCTCCTCCCCTTCATCTACACTGATTCAAGTGGATTTAACAAGTGACACCAATCAGGAATCAAAGCTTTCACCTGGTCAGTCTATGTCATAGAAAGAGCAGGTGTTCTTAATGTTTGGTACACTCAATGTATTTTGTAACTGTATTTTTGCAAATAAGTCTACAAAATGGTTGTTTTTACTCTGTCAGTAATCAAATATTGTGATATTAAATATTATCTATAGTTGTTGACAGATACTGATGCAGCTAAGCTTCGTAGTAGGAAGTTGTCTCCTGTACCTTCAGTGTCCTCATCCAGAGGAAATGGTCACTGTGGTAACTTGTATTCAGTATCATTCAGTATCCCTGGAAGAGCTTGACATGTGAATAAATCAGTCGGGGTTAAATAAATAGGGCTTACACCATTCCCATGACAACAGAAACCCACAGTAAAAGACCATCTGAAACTGAGAATTGATTGACTTTTCCATCTCCTATCTGGGAGGAAGAGGGGCAGAGAAGGCCCAGCAGCGATCAGAGACAGAGATGAGATAATAGAGATGTTATTGAAAGCCAGAGGAATATAAATCCACATCTTCCTTTAACAGTACCATTAGCCATTTGGGATGGTATGGTGAATCAGATAATTCTAAGAGCAGGAGCCAGATATGAGGACAGATAGTCTTCCAAAGACTGAAGAAACTGGCAGATTAATGACTATGCTAATTTTTCCAGTGTGTTTCCTTCCTTCCTCTAATAAATGACAGTTGAGATTTAAAGAATAGAAAGATGACTAGCGACTAGGTAAAACACTTAAATAGCCTACATAAATGTACATTTAATCATGCAGCATGCTATCAGAGACAATTGTAGAGAGGGAGAGCAAGGACTGAAGAAAGTGACATTTCTCAGAACAAAAGAACATATTTTTCTATTTATGCCAGCATGTGAAATGAAGGAAAACAGCTCTGGCAGTTGAGAAAAGTGATGTTGTCTATGCCAAGTATGTGTCATCACCCTGCTTCAATAACTGAAAGGAGCACAGCCATATTTTGCGAATGCCTACTGAGGCTTCAGGGTTGTCCACTCAGCTTTTCTGCCAGCTTCTTTGTCTAATGTTTCTTCCCATGGGCATGCTAGCAGGTCAATAATAGAATAGTAGAATACCCTCATGGTGCCAATTTGAGTGATTTCTCGAGGTTGGCAATCTTACTCTCTTTTGATAACAACACAAATGTAATTAATTTTCTACTATTGAGTGCTTTTGAGAACTGCTTCTGTTTGTAAAATCCTGACAATACATACAATATCTGTTAAGGAAGTGTAACATGAAAATTATATTATTATTTAAGAACATCAGAGAACATAAGTGCTACTGTAAAAGTCATCGATCTGATTGAAGATGTTAAAATTATGAAGTCTCTTTCACTCAGGGAAGAGAGGGTGTCTTATCCACTGTAGTAATGTATTATTATGTATTTCAACAGTACTCAACCCCCCACACACAAAAAAACAAATTTAAATACATTCATTATTAATATCAGTAAGAGATTAACATAAAAAGTCAGTCACAGGGGTAATTTGCCTAGAGAAAGACTTGCCTAGAGAGAGAAAAACCTACTCCTTTATGTCATTGTTACAAATCACTTCTTAGAGAAACACACTATTAATGGGACATGTCTGGATAAGAACATGCCAAACGTTCAAAAACATGATCATGTCTCAGCACTATTAAATACTCATACAGAGGTTAACTTCTCTGAGAAACAGCTGGTTTGCGTCCTATTCATATTCAGACAACAATCATAACAGATCTCTTTGTCAACAGACACCTTGATCAACAAGAATGTCTCCTTTGCATTCATTTCTGCCCCAACCCAGCTAAACCCCAATTATTATTCAAAAAAAAAAGTATATGGCCCGCTGGCAGCCGACTAGAATAAATGTCAGAAATGTGTATATTTTAGTTTAGTAGGCCTATAAGTAGCCTGGTCTCAGATATGTGCCATCTTGTGCAGTCTAACTGGTTAAGATGGCCTCGCCTTGAGCTCTGTGAAAACATTGCAGGTTTTCTAGTGTTTTATACACAAATGTTCTTAATCAGTTTGTTTCGTGCATTACTACGTACACCCGGGTAGAACTATTGGAATACGAATCACTGGGTACTCACTGTCCACCCGACCTCCACAAATTCCCTGAGAAGGTGGAACAATGGACTAGCTTCTTCGGTAAGGCGCCTAGCTGCTTGGGAGTCCTACCGGAGAGTAGGAAGCGAAGATACCAAAGGATAGGTAGACGTGGCGGGGTCTTAGTGAGTTTAAGACACTGGGCGACCCGTCCTCAATTACCGAGCATACTACTCGCCAATGTTCAATCATTAATGAACAAACTTGACTCAACAAACTCCAGAGGGACATCAGATCCTGCAACATACTGTTTTTCTGAGATTTGGCTTTCCTCCAACATCCAATCGGATTACATACAACCAGCGGGTGTTACAGTTTTTGGAGCAGATAGGAAGTGGTCTCTCTGGCAAGAGCAAAGGCAGTGAGCTCTGCTTTATGACCAACAACACATGGTGCAACGGAGGAAACGTACAGGAACTTGTGAGGTTCCGCTCCCTCGACTTGGAATACTTGGTCATCAAATGTCACCCTTTTTACCTTCTGAGAGGGTTCTCAAGGATTATCGCCATGGCTGTGTACATTCATCTCCAAACTGACACCAAACGCCTTTCAAAGATCTTCATTGGACACTGAACAAACTGGATACCGCATTCCCGGAGGCAGCGTTCATTGTTGCAGAGGACTTTAACAAAAGTAACTTGAGAACAGTGCTCTCAAATTATTACCAACAAATCAACTGTCTAACTTGCGGAAAGTCTAGTTTTGACCCCCGCTACACGCCTTTTCGACACGGGTGTAAGGCCCTCTCCCTTCCTCCTTTCGGGAAAAATACAACCATGACTCCATCTTGCTTCACCCTGCCTACAAACAAAAATTCAAGAGGGAAGTTCCGGTGATCAGGTCTGTACAGCGTTGGTCCGACCAATCAGAATTCACGCTGAACTCTGAACTCCTCCCTATGCAACTGGGTCCTGGACTTCCTGACGGGCCTCCCCCAGGTGGTAAAGTAGGCAACATTACCTCCTCGACACTGATTCTCAACACAGGGGCCCCACAAGGGTGCGTCCTCAGTCCCCTCCTGTATTCCCTGTATACCCACAACTGCGTGGTCTCACACAGTAGTTCCAAGTAGAGTAGAGTCACCCCTCCAGTCAGCCAGGACCACCAGGATGTACATTCAGTGGAGTAGAGTAGAGTCACCCCGCCAGTCAGCCAGGATCACCAGGCTGTACAGTCAGTGGAGTAGAGTAGAGTCACCCCGCCAGTCAGCCAGCATCACCAGGCTGTACAGTCAGTGGAGTAGAGTAGAGTCACCCCGCCAGTCAGCCAGGACCACCAGGCTGTACAGTCAGTGGAGTAGAGTAGAGTCACCCCGCCAGTCAGCCAGGACCACCAGGCTATACAGTCGGTGGTGTAGAGTAGAGTCACCCTGCCAGTCAGCCAGGATCACCAGGCTATACAGTCAGTGGTGTAGAGTAGAGTCACCCCGCCAGTCAGCCAG
>QNTS01000030.1:870999-918283 GCA_003317085.1 Hucho hucho | reverse complement strand
GTCCTTTGTACTAGACTGGGACGGTCCCATTGGGGTGTGCTCTGCATCCTGATCGGTCCTTTGTACTAGACTGGGACGGTCCCATTGGGGTGTGCTCTGCATCCTGATCGGTCCTTTGTACTAGACTGGGACGGTCCCATTGGGTGTGCTCTACATCCTGATTGGTCCTTTGTACTAGACTGGGACAGTCCCATTGGGGTGTGCTCTGCATCCTGATCGGTCCTGTGTACTAGACTGGGACGGTCCCATTGGGGTGTGCTCTGCATCCTGATCGGTCCTTTGTACTAGATTGGGACGGTCCTATTGGGGTGTGCTCTGCATCCTGATCACCATGGAGAAATAAGCGCAAGGCAGCCCGGGTTAGGCAGCTATGCATGGTGGAATGGTGGTTGCTGGGGGCGAGGTGTTTGTTGCATAATTGGCGCTACTGTAACAGACCAGTCCAGACTCATCGAGAGCAGACCCACAGCAGGGCTGTGATTGATCGGGCTGTTGGGAGTGCCCCTAGCCCTTTGACAGAACACTGTCTGGCTTCACTGTCCAGGGTTGGACAGAGTCATGAAGGAAATGTTCAGCACTCAGCTCAGCTCTGTTTAGTCAAACAGGAGCCACGGATGGCGATACATGTTCTGCAAGCAGTTCAACTTTCACACATGGAAATGTTGCATTTTGTAACTGCATTGCGCAATTGAGCTTCTTCTGAAAGCTATAAAGACCCTTTTAGTGTACAGTAGCAGTTCCTCTGCAAAGTGATAGTTATAGCTAAAACACTTTTGCTTCCATTGAGCTAAGTTAGGGTGTTCTTCAGTACAACAATCCTTGTATGTAGGTTATAGCCTTGCCTAGCCAATCCCAGCCAGGTGTGAGAGCCAATTACAAACCTGCCAGTGCAGAGCAGGCTGGGTGATATACACCCGAATTATAACATCCCATAAATCTGTCAACGAGCTCCTGACTCACAGACCCAAACACCTGTATGCTAAACAGCTCCCTGTTGACATATGATGAGACAGGCTTCAAAACGGTGGTGTAGGGAGACATGTACACAGGTCTAACGTATGGTCATACCAGACAGCGAAACTCGGCATGTCTTCGGGTCATACATGTGCTGCTGGCTTGAACATCTGTACGTATCGTGAAGTCAGAGGATTACACCTTTAAAAACAGTTTTAAGCCTATTAAGCCAAACAATATTTCAATTGGATCATTTTAAGTGTTTACTTACTTGCCTAGTTAAATAAATAAAAAAGTGCATTTAACTGATGGTCTCTCTCTAGTTTTTGGGGGGCTCCTCCACAGCCCTCCTCACAACAGTAGAGATTTTGTCAAACATTGACCTTTTCAGACAGGGTTTAATCAATTCCTTCGACTTTGTTCCCCTTGTGTTTTGGAGAGCCCTCATCTCTTATGGACAGGAACATCAATACGGTGGCCCATTCTCTCATCTGCTCATGCTATTTTTGTATGCGAGTCCCATCCTGCTAACCATGGGTCTGTTTAATCATTTTGGCTGGGGGGTTGTTGACCTGGAAGAGGGCAAAGGGCGGGGATTGGGGATATAGAGGGAGGGCTGACACCAGATGAATGAGAGCGCGCCTGTGGAATGCCGAACTCTAGACTCCCATGCAGGCTGCACATGTAGCAGGGAAGAGGTTTGGGTGGTGGGCCTGTGCCCCCCAGCACTGAAGGACACTCAGGATGGGCTAGGTCGTGGCACACCACCACTGACCCTCCCTCTCTCCTCTGTCCACTGAAGTTTACAGAAGGAGCGTAAGTAGCAGGAAGAAAGAATGCCAGTGGACCAAGAAGGAGTGGACGGTTTTAGTGATCTGACCTCTGCAAGCGCGAGAGTTATTTCAGTCTGTGACATTTGAAACAGCTGTAGGAGTAACATTAAATTCTATTCATCTTACTACTACCGCCGATTGTCCTTCTGCTGGTGCGTTAGTACATAATGAGNCCATGGCTTATCACTCTACTGATCACTCCGGCAGCAATTGTGATTACCTAGCGTTTTCTGAGAGCTCAGTGCAATCTATCAACATAAGAGCCATGATAGCAAATCAATTAAAATAGGCCAAGGAGAGAGAGAGAGAGAGAGAGAGAGAGAGAGAGAGAGAGAGAGAGAGAACTAGGGTTTTACATGATTGTATTTCCAATTTCCTCTTTATGTAGATGAGCAAGAGGTGAAAAACCCAGCTATCCTTTAAAACTTCAGGGCTGGCACATTGTGATGATCAGTGTAATGTGGATGCCATAACCAAATTAAAATAAAAACTCTGTTTAAATTATGAAAAGAAAAACTAAATCCTATGACACACTGACTAACACATTTTGCTAATTTGAAACAAGTGTACTCTCTGAAACAGGATACTGCATGTATCCACCCCTGTTTTTCACGAGGCATCAACTCCACAGACTGGTGGCATATGTGGCGTATGCACACATTCATTATGCAAATGAGGGGGGTCTCGAGCAGGATGCGGCCCTGTGTGATCTCATTAGATAGTATCACAACAGGCCTATATTCACATATGCCTCCCACCCAACCGTACAGCTTATTACTTCCCCATTAGGGTTCCGGGCTTAAATGAAGGCATATGTGCATGGAGCCCCCATTGGAGGAGACCATATTAAGCGAAGGCTCTCAGTGCTACAGTGGAGGGCCCGGCTAGCTTAACATTGAGTAGTTCCCCATTGTGTAGTTGGTAGCTCTCCAATGGTCTTCAATGCGGCCTAACTGCTTCATCTGATAATGCAGCCTTTAACTCAGTGTTTGTTCTTAGATATCCAAGGCCAATGACAGGCTGTGATCTGGAAAACAAACACGATACGCTAGGAGACATTTAATCTGGTCAAGGTCTAGTAATCGGGTATCAAACATAATGGGGCATTTACTGGTGAGCCAGAGTAGACTATGTATTAGTTCAGGTTTATAACCACAAATATCAGAATATAGAATAAAAAAAAACTGAAATATGTGGTTGAAATGAAAAGTTAGATCAAAATAAATAAATCTATGTATTAAACAAATGAGGATCCATGATTCATGATCTGGTCCATCTCATTGGCCTTCAGGTCTTCATTAATGCAAAGCAACCGAGGACACCGCTCTCGCGTGAGACTGCAGAATCTAGTAATCCTATAAACATGGCTAAGAGGAACCCAAATAGCCACTTACGTGTTTTAAATGCTTTGTCTTCCACATGGTGTCAATTTGCATTTTTGTGAAGGAGCTCATTTTACGTATTTCAAATTTTATGGCCACCAAATAAGGAAAACCGCAGGGACTTCCTGGTAAGCAGTTGTACTTTGACTGCCTTTAGATTTCACCATTTACTTTTTCATTTTTATAACGCTGAATTCATCAATGTGGAAATGAACACAAATAAACTACATGGTCAGACAGTTGATGGTGTGGCAGGTTATTTAAGTCCTGCTATAGGCTTAGTTAAAAAGACTGTTGGCCAATAAAACAAGCGGTTTAAATAGAATAATGGAAAACTATTGGTGAGAACCTACAACAAAGCGTGCTTAATCGTCACACAGTCTAACAGTGTCAGATTATGGGTCACATACCATGCAAAACCACTGATCAAACAGACCGATATCTGGGGGAAAACAACACTTTTAGCAGGATTGCCACTAGCAAACAGGCTAAAGAAGTCATACGGTTTCAATGCAACCACACAGACAGTGATGTTAACCAAGCCAACCTCTCGGCCAGTTTCCTGGTCCCTTCACATAGTCTGAATTATTATATCACTGTGGTATTAAGAGATACTTTCTTTAATCCACTTCCATGAGTTAATAAAAAAAAGATCCTCAGTCCCTTCAGCTGGCTCAATCGAATCACAGACCTAGATGTACTACAACAGTCAGCACATTCCATTCAGTAAACCAATTCCACAGTACAGAGACAATCATCAGCTCATTTCTCTCTATGTGGTTATTGTACCATACAATAAGACATTCCATAAGCAGTGCACACTTGTTTTCCTTGTGAGAGCCAACATCCCATTTGAGGGGTTTTAAATGGGAAGAGCTAAATACCAATTAGCATTGAACGAGCTTGGGAAAAACTAAGCAGAATCAATAGTCTATGATCAATGTGCTTTGCCTGATGTATTCTCCCTGCTGTGATGAAAGAGAATTGAATTATCGGGAAAACAACCCTGTTCTGAGAGCAGACCTGTCACAGTTGGAGTATTGAAGAGAAACACACTGTAAATCTTATTTAGATCAAACGTGTACATTCTGGGAAAGATTGAGATGTAGAAAAGCTCCCAGCTTAAATCCCACAACACTGTTTTGGCTAGTTAATCAAGAGAAGCAGGTAGCCTAGTGGTTGGAGTGTTGGACTTGTAAGCGCAAAGGTTGCAAGATCAAATCCCCGAGCTGAAAAGGTAAAAATCTGTCGTTCTTCCCCTGAACAAGGTACTTAACCCACTGTTCCTAGGCTGTCATTGTAAATAAGAATTTGTTCTTAACTGACTTCCCTAGTTATATTTATTTGATATAATGACAATTACAACAATACTGAATGAACAATGAACCCTTTTATTTTAACTTAATATAATACATAAAATCTATTTAGTCTCAAATAAATAATGAAACATGTTCAATTTGGTTTAAATAATGCAAAAATACAGTGTTGGAGAAGAAAGTAAAAGTGCTATATGTGCGATGTAAAAAAACTAACGTTTATGTTCCTTGCTCAGAACATGAGAACATATGAAAGCTGGTGGTTCAATATTCCCAGTTCTTCAATATTCCCAGTTAAGAAGTTAGATTGTAGTTATTAAAGGAATTATGACGCGTCAACTATTTCTCTCTATACCATTTGTATTTCATATACGTTTGACTATTGGATGTTCTTATAGGCACTTTAATCTCGGGAGTTTATAGGCTTGAAGTCATAAACAGCGCTGCACTCCAAGCATTGCTAAGAGCTGCTCGCAAACACAGTAAAGTGCTGTTTGAATTTTGTCGAACGGGTGGCAACTCTAAGTCTAAATATTGCTGTTACATTGCACAACCTTCAATGTTATGACATAATTATGTAAAATTCTGGCAAATTAATTACGGTC
The DNA here is from genome assembly GCA_003317085.1 of Hucho hucho. Lineage (NCBI taxonomy): Eukaryota > Metazoa > Chordata > Actinopteri > Salmoniformes > Salmonidae > Hucho > Hucho hucho. The sequence goes on along the minus strand of QNTS01000030.1, from coordinate 913,193 downwards.
TTTGTTAGGAAGAAACACAGTTCGCAACAAGCCAGGCGGCCCAAACTGTTGCATATACGCTGACTCTGCTTGCACTGAACGCAAGAGAAGTGACACAATTTCCCTAGTTAATGTTGCCTGCTAACATGTATTTATTTTAACTAAATATGCAGATTTAAAAATATATACTTCTGTGTATTGATTTCAAGAAAGGCATTGATGTTTATGGTTAGGTACATTTGTGCAACGAATGTGCTTTTTTCGCGAATGCTCTTTTGTTAAATCATCACCCGTTTGGCGAAGTTGAATTAGGCTGTGATTCAATGATAAATTAACAGGCACCGCATTGATTATATGCAACGCAGGACAAGCTAGTTAACCTAGTATTACTTTTATTTGTTATTTCACCTTTATTTAACCAGGTAGGCCAGTTGAGAACAAGTTCGCATTTACAACTGCGACCTGGCCAAGAAAAAGCAAAGCAATGCGACACAAACAACACAGAGTTACACATGGAATAAACAAGAGTACAGTCAATAACACAATAGAAAAAAAAAGAAAGTCTATATACAGTGTGTGCAAATGGCATGAGGAGGTAAGGCAATAAATAGGCCATAGTAGCAAAGTAATTACAAATTTAGCAAATTAACACTGGAGTGATATATGTGCAGATGATGATGTGCAAGTAGAAATAAAGGTGTGCAAAAGAGCAGAAAAGTAAATAAAAACAATATGGGGATGAGGTAGGTAGATTGGATGGGCTATTTACAGATGGGCTATGTACAGCTGCAGCGATCAGTAAGCTGCTCAGACAGCTGATGTTTAAAGTTAGTGAGGGAAATATAAGTCTCCAGCTTCAGCAATTTTTGCAATTCATTCCAGTCATTGGCAGCAGAGAACTGGAAGGAAAGTCGGCCAAAGGAGGTGTTATCGTGACCAGTGAGCTGAGATAAGGCGGAGCTTTACCTAGCAAAGACTTATAGATGACCTGGAGCCAGTGGGTCTGGCGACGAATATGTAGCGAGGGCCAGCCGACTAGAGCATACAGGTCGCAGTGGTGGGTGGTATATGGGGCTTTGGTGACAAAACGGATGGCACTGTGATAGACTGCATCCAGTTTGCTGAGTAGAGTGTTGGAGGCTATTTTGTAAATGACATCGCCAAAGTCGAGGATCGGTAGGATAGTCAGTTTTACAAGGGTATGTTTGGCGGCGTGAGTGAATGAGGCTTTCTTCCGAAATAGGAAGCCGATTCTAGATTTAATTTTGAATTGGAGATGTTTAATATGAGTCTGGAAGGAGTTTACAGTCTAGCCAGACACCTAGGTATTTGTAGTTGCCCACATATAAGTCAGAACCGTCCAGAGTAGTGATGCTAGTCGGGCGGGCGGGTGCGGGCTGCGAATGGTTGAAAAGCGTGCATTTAGTTTTACTAGAATTTAAGAGCAGTTGGAGGCCACGGAAGGAGTGTTGTATGGCATTGATGCTCGTTTGGAGGTTTGTTAACACAGTGTCCAAAGAAGGGCCAGATGTATACAGAATGGTGTCATCTGTGTAGAGGTGGATCAGGGAATCACCCGCAGCAAGAGCGACATCGTAGATATATACAGCGAAAAGAGTCGGCCTGAGTATTGAACCCTGTGATACCCCCATAGAGACTGGCAGAGGTCCGGACAACAGGCCCTCCGATTTGACACACTGAACTCTGTCTGAGAAGTAGTTGGTGAACCAGGCGAGGCAGTCATTTGAGAAACCAAGGCTGTCGTCTGCCGATAAGAATACGGTGATTGACAGAGTCGAAAGCCTTGGCCAGGTCGATGAACATCATCAACCATGTGTAGTTAAGTAGTGATTATGTGAAGATTGATTGTTTTTTATAAGATAAGTTTAATGCTAGCTAGCAATTTACCTTGGCTCATTGCAGCCACAAGGTCCTTTTCACGCTGCACTCGCGTAACAGGTGGTCAGCCTGCCACGCAGTTTCGTCATGGATTGCAATGTAATCAGCCATAATCGGCGTCCAAAAAGGCCGATTACCGAGTGTTATGAAAACTTTAAATCGGCCCTAATTAATCGGCCATGACGATTAATCGGTCGACCTCTAATTCACACCCCTTGACGTTTTCCACATGTTGTTGTGTTACAGTCTGAATGAATCAACAACATTGTAGTGACTCAACAAAAGTTACCTCATTGACAGAGTGAAAAGAAGGAAGCCTGTAAAGAATAAAACTATTACTGAGTACCACTCTCCATATTTTCAAGCATAGTGGTGGCTGCATCATGTTATGGGTATGCTTGTAATCATTAAGGACTGGGGAGTTTTTCAGGATAAAAAAGAAACGTAATGGAGCTAAGCAAAGGCAAAATCCCAGCTTTCCACCACACACAGTGAGATGAATTCACCTTTCAGCAGGACAATAACTGTCACGTCCTGGCCATAGATAGCCCTCTGGCTTCTCTATGGTGTTTTGGTCAGGACGTGACCAAGGGGGTTTTGTTCTATGTTGTATTTTCTATGTTTGGTTTTGGATGGTTCCCAATTAGAGGCAGCTGATTGTCATTGTCTCTAATTGGGGACCATACTTAGTTTGTTCATTCCCCCACATGGTTTGCGGGTTATTGTTTTTTTGTATGTGCTGTTGTGCACACACTTATGTCCGATGTGTTCGTGCTTCTTGTTTTGTAGTAACTTTCACTTCCATTAAATATGTGGAACTCCAACCACGCTGCGTTTTGGTCCACTTCTTTCAACAATCGTGACAATAACCTAAAACACAAAGCCAAATCTACACAAGAGTTGCTTACCAAGAAGACAGTGAATGTTCCTGAGTAGGCAAGTTAGTTTTGACTTAAATCTGCTTGAAAATCTATGGCAAGACTTGAAAATAAATGGTTGTCTAGCAATGATCAACAACCAATTTGACAGAGTTTGAAGAATTTCAAAAGAATAATGGGCAAATATTGTACAATCCAGTCGTGAAAAGCTCTTAGTGATGTACCCAGAAAGACCCACAGCTGTAATCGCTGCCAAAGGTGATTAACATGTATTGACTCAGGGGTGTGAATACTTACAGTACCAGTCAAAAGTTTGGACACACCTACTCATTCAAGGGTTTTTCTTTATTTTAACTATTTTCTACATTGTAGAATAGGGATGCACGATATATCGGTGAACATATCGGAATTGGACGATATTAGCTAAAAATGCCAACATCGGTATCGGCCGATGTCTAGTTTAACGCCCGATGTGCAAAACCGATGTCAAAGCTGACGTGCATACCTATATAATGTAGGTACATGACATAATGACGCTACGTAAATGTTGCGCTATACGTGCAACACAACATTCCTAAACTATCCCACAATGTCTGCTGTGTGGATCGAGCAGTCAACAACTCAAGCAGTTATTTGAAAGAGTAACAAAATTTCACTGAGACAACTCAAAAGCAAAATCCATTAAAGCCAAGATAATTGAATTCATTGCCCTTGACAATCAACCTTTCTCTGTCGTGGGTGATGTTGGCTTTCGCCGACTGGTCGAGCACCGGTTAACACTACCAAGTGCACTATTTTTACGATGTTGCCCTACCGGAGTTACACAGTAATAGCGTCACTGCATACATACTATGGAATGTGTTTGGGTCTTTGTATGTCAAAAAGGTAGCACTGTCAAACCTGTACAAAAAAGTCAGCAAACAAGCAAACACCGGCCACGAACGATGTGTTTACAATAGCGTGTTGGTAATAAAGCATAATTTGTTTGACCTCAACTTCTGGGGTAGCTAGCTTTGGCTTGGTACCTAGCTAGCACCAATACAACCAGCCTGGAAACAAAGACCAGTAGAAACTGCAGTCATTTTCATTATTCTTAGCAATGATTAAGGAATCCTTGTGAGTAAGTATTAGCTAGGTTGCCACTTGTTGTTCGCCAATTGAAATTGAACTTCAGTTCATGAAAGGAAATAGCTGGCCAGCTACTTAACCCTGTTGCCCAAAGCTAACGTTATAAGCAGCCAGCTAGCTTCATCTGGTTAGTGATGCTCGACCGGACTGGGTTATGTGTTGTGAAGCTAGCCACAACAAGGATTAGGCACACTAGTGGAATTTGCAGTGTGCTTCAAAATAAAAGTATGTAATTAACAGTGATGCAAATAAATGCAAATAGTAGAATTATGCCATACTTTTATTTGGAAGGCTAACCGCAAAGTCCACTATTGTGGCTAATCCTTATTGTGGCTAGCTTCACATAGATGGGTCAAACCAACATTAATCAAATAAGAACAGTTGTATAAATTAGGGTTATTTTAGATGATGACACCTAGCTCTATAGTTAGCTATATAACTATAGCTACTGAAACAGATAATGTTGTTTTGCTATGTTTTTGGGGATCCATGAGCTAGCTAGGTTTTTTTATGACCAGCACTGTAGGTGCGCAAGACAACTTTACCAGCATCATAGCATATGAATCGATGAATCGTTGTGACATATGAAATACAAGTGATAGTGTAATCAATGTGTAATAACTACGTAAAAAATGAATGAATGCGTTAAATTATTATGTGACGTGCAGTCATATTCAGGTCCTGATTGGTCAACAAGCTTATTTGACTAGTCAAATAGTGTTATTTGACACGTCAAATAGTGTTAAATAGTATATTTCTTGACAAGCAAAGACCCAAACAGCATTCCACTGAAATCCCAGTTAAGAATGATCAAATGAACAAAGAAACAGCACAGCAAGTAAGTGAAAGAAAAAGGTTTTGATTATGTTTCACTGGTAATGGGGACATATGTAAATGCCAACAAAATAACTTTTTGGTCAGTGTGGTGTGTGTGTGAAACCTTTATTTAACTAGGCAAGTCAGTTAAGAACAAATTATTATTTACAATGACAGCCTACCCCGGCAAAACCCGGACGATGCTGGGCCAATTGTGCGCCGCCCTATGGGACTCCCAATCACGTTCGGATGTGATACAGCCTGGATTCGAACCAGGGACTGTAGTGACGCCTCTTGCACTGAGATACAGTGCTTTAGTCCGCTGCGTCCATGTGTGTGTGTGTGTTAACTATTACTAGAATGCTTAAAAGGCAGCTAAAATATAAAATATCGGTTATCGGTATCGTTTTTTTGCCAAGGAAAATATTGGATATCGGTATCGGCCAAAAATGTAATTTTTATTTAACCAGATAGGCCAGTTGAGAACAAGTTCTCATTTACAACTGAGACCTGGCCAAGATAAAGCAAAGCAGTGCGATAAAAACAACAACACAGAGTTACACATGGGATAAACAAACGTACAGTCAATAACACAATAGAAAAATCTATGTACAATGTGTGCAAATGTAGTAAGACTAAGGAGGTAAGGCAATAAATAGGCCATAGAGGCGAAATAATTTCAATTTAGCATTAACACTGGAGTGATAGATGTGCAGATGACGATGTGCAAGTAGAGATACCGGGGTTCAAAAGAGCAAAAAAAAATACAATAATAACAATATGGGGATGAGGTAGTTGGGTGTGCTATTTACAGATGGGCTGTGTACAGGTACAGTGATCGGTAAGCTGCTCTGACAGCTGATGCTTAAAGTTAGAGAGGGAGATATAAGTCTCCAGCTTCAGTGATTTTTGCAATTTGTTCAAGTCTTGACAGCAGAGAACTGGAAGGAAAGACGGCCAAATGAGGTGTTGGGATGGGGATGACCAGTGAAATATACCTGCTGGAGCGCGTGCCATGGGTGGGTGTTGCTATGGTGACCAGTGAGCTGATATAAGGCGAGGCTTTACCTAGCAAAGACTTATAGATGACCTGGAGCCAGTGGATTTGGTGCCGAATATGTAGCGAGGGCAAGCCAACGACAGCATACAGGTTGCAGTGGTGGGTAGTATATGGAGCTATGGTGACAAAACGGATGGCACTGTGATAGACTACATCCAGAAGGTACAGTGGGATTCGAAATGGTCTGTGATCTGTTTGACAACTTGGCTTTCAAAGATTTTAGTTTGGGTCTAGAGTGTCTCCCCCTTTGAAGATGGGGATGACAGCGGCAGCTTTCCAATCTTTGGGGATCTCAGACGATACAAAAGAGAGGTTGAACAGGCTAGTAATAGGGGTTGCAACAATTTCGGCGGATCATTTTAGAAAGAGAGGGTCCAGATTGTCTAGCCCAGCTGATTTGTATGGATCCAGATTTTGCAGCTCTTTCAGAACATCAGCTGTCTGGATTTGGGTGAAGGAGAAGCGGGGGGACTTGGGCAAGTTTCTGCGGGGGGTGCAGAGCTGTTGGCCGTGGTAGGGGTAGCCAGGTGGAAAGCATGGCCAGCCGTAGAAAAAATCGTTTTGAAATTATCGTAGATTTATCAGTGGTGACAGTGTTTCCTAGCATCAGTGCAGTGGGCAGCAGGGAGGAGGTGCTCTTATTCTCCATGGACTTTACAGTGTCCCAAAACTTTTTGGAATTGGTGCTACAGGATGCAAATTTGAATTTGAACTGACTGTTTATATTGGTTCCTGACTTCCCTGAAAAGTTGCATATCGCGGGGGGCTATTCAATGCTAATGCAGAACGCCACAGGATGTTTTTGTGATGGTCAAGTGCAGTCAGGTCTGGAGTGAATCAAGGGCTATATCTGTTCTTAGTTCAAAATGTTTTGAATGGGGAATGCTTATTTAAGATGGTGAGGAAAGCACTTTTAAATAGCAACCAGGCATCCTCTACTGACGGAATGAGGTCAATATCCTTCCAGGATACCTGGGCCAGGTCGATTAGAAAGGCCTGCTCGCTGAAGTGTTTTAGGGAGCGTTTGACAGTGATGAGGGATGGTCGTTTGACCACGGACCCATTACGGAAGCATGCAATGAGGAAGTGATCGCTGAGATCCTGGTTGAAGACAGCAGAGGTGTATTTAGAGGGCAAGTTGGTCAGGATGATATCTATGAGGGTGCCCATGGTTACGGATTTCGGGTTGTCCCTGGTAGGTTCCTTGATAATTTGTGTGAGATTGAGGGCGTCTAGCTTAGATTGTAGGACGGTCGGGGTGTTAAGCATATCCCAGTTTAGGTCACCTAACAGTACAAACTCTGAAGGTAGATGGGGTCAATCAATTCACATATGGTGTCCAGGGCACAGCTGGGGGCTGAGGGGGGTCTTTAACAAGCGGCAACGGTGAGAGATGCATTTCTGGAAAGGTGGATTTTTTTTAAAGCTCAAACTGTTTGGGCACAGACCTGGATAGCATGACAGAACTCTGCAGGCTATCTCTGCAGTAGATTGCAACTCCGCCCCCTTTGGCAGTTCTATCTTGTCGGAAAATGTTGTAGCTGGGGATAAAAATTTAAGAATTTTTGGTGGCCTTCCTAAACCAGGATTCAGACATGGCTAGGACATCAGGGTTGGCGGAGTGTGCTAAAGCAGTGAATTAAACAAACTTAGGGAGGAGGCTTCTGATGTTAACATGCATGACACCAAGGCTTTTACGGTTACAGAAGTCAACAAATGACAGTGCCTGGGGCCTGGGAATAGGTGTGGTGCTGGGGGCTACAGGGCCTGGGTTAACCTCTACATCACCAGAGGAACAGAGGAGGAATAGGATAAGGGTACGGCTAAAGGCTATAAGAACTGGTCGTCTAGTGCGTTGGGAACGGAGAATTAAAGGAGCAGATTTCTGGACGTGGTGGAATAGAGTCAGGGCATAATGTACAGACAAGGGTATATCGGTGCATCGCTAATGTAGAATAATAGTGAAGACATCAAAACTATGAAATAACACAGTTGGAATCATGTAGTAACCGAAAAATTGTTAAAACCTCTTAGGGCTAGAGGGCAGTGTTCGGAAGTGCGGAGAGTCTGACGTGCCCAAAGTAAACTGCCTGTTACTCAGGCCCAGAAGCTAGGATATGCATATATTAATCACATTTCAACATCAACTGTTCAGAGGAGACTGCGTGAATCAGGGGGTGCTTTGCTGGTGACACTGTCAGTGATTTATTTAGAATTCAAGGCACACTTAACCAGCATGGCTACCACAGCATTCTGCAGTGATACGCCATCCCATCTGGTTTGCGCTTAGCGGTACTATGTGCTGCATCAGATGACCTGGCCTCCACAATCACCATACCTCAAACCAATTGAGATGGTTTGGGATGAGTTGGACCGCAGAGTGAAGGAAAAGCAGCCAACAAGTGCTCAGCATATGTGGGAACTCCTTCAAGACTGTTGGAAAAGCATTCCAGGTAAACCTGGTTGAGAGAATTTCAAATGTTTAAAGCTGTCATCAAGGCAAAGGGTGGCTATTTTGAAGAATCTAAAATATAGTTTGATTTGTTTAACACTTTTTTGGTTACTACATGATTCCATATGTGTTATATCATAGTTTTGATGTCTTCACTATTATTCTACAACCTGGAAAATAGTAAAAAAATGTAAACCTTTGAATGAGTAGGTGTGTCCAAACTTTTGACTGGTACTGTATGTGAACGAGGCATTTATGTATAAAATGTTTAATAATTTGCAAAAACATCTAAAAACATGTTTTCACTTATGGGGTATTGTTTGTAGAGAGAGAAAACCCCCAGATTTAATCCCTTTTAATTCAGGCTGTAACACAACAAAATGTGGAATAAGACAAGGAGTGTGAATACTTTCTGAAGGCGCTGTAACTACGCACGATTGGTCTGGGGTGATTTCCTGGTTTACCTACTCGTATTTTCTTGATGATGGGTTATAAAAGTTTACCAGAAGTTAGATCTGATGGAGTAGAGAAGAATAAACAGTCATAAAAAAGGCAAAATAAAGTTGCCATTGCCAGCACAGATCCCTGAACTAGCCTAGCAAAAAAACTAACATTTTAAGTGCTTTTTCAAGGAAAGGAGCCCTGCAAAGCTAGCCCCAGGAAGTGGCCATCTCCTATTGTCAAATATACTCCTTTGATGTTCTCACAAAGTATTTTTCCTGATTAGCACCAGAACAACAGGGGACAGAACATACTGTTAGCATGGATAAACCCAAGCCACAGAGGGAATACGTCAGTCTGTTTATTTCTCGGTCTGGTTTCAGCCGGCAAGGCAGTCTTGATAAATCATGGGATTTGCTGAAAAATCCATCGCCACATCAAACTGACTCTTCCCTGTCTTTCTGGCCATGACAGTTATATCGACGAGAGTGAACAAGATATAAAACATTTCACAAGGGATTGGAAGTGCCCCCTCCTTTTCATCACTACAGGGTGTTTACTATGAACTGTAATCAAGTCTGGGGTTGTCATTAAGGTGACATCATATTTCTACTAAACGTGGCTCGTGAATTTATCAGAGTGGGTAGGGCACCACCGGGGGGCTCGACAGAAGTTTTTGAAATTAACAAGCTCTCCGGCGTCAACATATGGATGACACATCAAACAGCACCCCTTCTGAAAGAAAGGCCCCATAATCAACCTTTCACATGTAGGGAGATTTATGAGTCAAATGTCAGCCATGTTAGAAGGAGACAGAGGGGCATGTATTATGCTGCAGATGTTTTTATTACGATATCCAGATTTTGAGGATCATTTTTGGCTCTTTCTTTCAGCAGAGCCACAGTATAATGTCTCCAGATCTGAGCTTGATCAAAACCCAAGCACCCATTTCTAGCCACACTCACTAAAATGTTTAGTGGTCAGTGATGTAGGGGATTCAACAACTCAATAGCAGTGGCGTGGGTGTGATGTCTTTTCAGTATTGTTGAAGTGTTTACCATACAGTGGGGAAAAAAAGTATTTAGTCAGCCACCAATTGTGCAAGTTCTCTCACTTAAAAAGATGAGAGAGGCCTGTAATTTTCATCATAGGTACACTTCAACTATGACAGACAAAATTAGGAAAAAAAATCCAGAAAATCACATTGTAGGATTTTTAATGAATTTATTNTTGCCCAGCGACAGCCCCAAAACATCACTGCTCTAGAGGAGATCTGCATGGAGGAATGGGCCAAAATACCAGCAACAGTGTGTGAAAACCTTGTGAAGACTTACAGAAAACGTTTGACCTCTGTCATTGCCAACAAAGGGTATATAACAAAGTATTGAGATAAACTTTTGTTATTGACCAAATACTTATTTTCCACCATAATTTGCAAATAAATTCATTAAAAATCCTACAATGTGATTTTCTGGATTTTTTTTCCTAATTTTGTCTGTCATAGTTGAAGTGTACCTATGATGAAAATTACAGGCCTCTCTCATCTTTTTAAGTGAGAGAACTTGCACAATTGGTGGCTGACTAAATACTTTTTTTCCCCACTGTATATGGGGTTTCAATTCAAAGCATTTGGAATATTTTGAAACACGTTGCCTTTAACTCAAATAGACTTAACAAAATTACACAATTACATGTGAAGTCCTTTATACAGCAAAATACCCTGCAGAAATACCAATTTAGAAGAGCAAGACCCCCTGTAAAGGACCCTCTTTAGCTTTTATAAGAAAGGAAAGGAATTCTGGATTTTCGCTTATCCTTATAGCCGAATACATTCACGGACCGACCTACTCAACACTTCACTTAAGCATATTCAAATTCACAAAGGGACTGACATTCATTGCATTTCTGGAATACTTTCTGGTGGCATATTGTAGATGGAGTGAGTAAAGCAGAGGGAGGGGACAGGGGACACAGTGGGACAAGCCCCCAGCGAGGAGGACAAAGAGACAGGCAGAGCTCTGCCTAGAAGCTGGCTCTGTGAATGAGCCAGACAAAGAGCTGAGTGGAGCTCTCCATCGGTCAGGAAGGGAGAAGGAGAGCCTTTCCTTTGCCCACACACTGAGGCCCGGCCTTAGAGAGCCACTGGAGCAGGACCATGTGTGGTCCATTACCACACCCAGCAAGCAGGCTGCCACGCCCCCCCGGGCCACCGTAAGAGCATGACTGCGTGGGCTTCCTCTCCTTCAGGGTGGGACAATGCCACTGACAGGCGCTGGAGGAGGACAGAGAGAGAAGGCACAGTGTGGAGGTGGCTGGTTATCAAACAGAACAAGCAAACTCCTAAGAAACAACGGTCTCTCTGATGAGAGCACCGCAGGAATTGATGTCTCGCATTTTGTGTAACTTGTTGAGAAAGGACAAACAATGGAACCCTACCAGGTAAACACAACCACATTAAAACTGTTTTATTGTCTACGGATACATCTGAGAACGAAGGTTGTTTATTCAGTTCCATCTGGAATCATGAAACACCACCTTTATCTCTACTCAGCATAATCTGAACCAATGTACAACGATCACACTCAAGCACTCAAGTGTCACCATGAATATTAGACCTCATCCCTTCCACATTCATCTGTCCTCATCCTGTCTTCTCCAAATGCTGAGAACATAACAGCACAGCAGGAAACAGATGGAACCATGTCCTTCTCACATCAAAGGATGGAAGCGGCCATAACAGACCAGGTTCATGCTTCTCCAAACATACAGATGTATTTGTATTAGCTCTCTTCTCACTGTTTCCAGATCAGCCTGCCAAGACCTGTAACAGCCTAACAGTGCTCTTTTCAGGAAACCTTTCTTTAAGGAAATAGGGTCTGCCGTGTTCTTCCAGTGCACAGGATAAGAGGTCAAGGGAACACAGGAAAGAACAGGAGGACACTGACGTCACTCCCCTGCCCTGACCAGTCAGCCAGGTCTTACACAAAAGGCTATGTGCCATCTTATCTGCTGCTTAGAGAGGATGAGGGCGGGTCAGCAAAGTGGACCCCCCTCTGACACACGACCAGGCCTGACACACAACCCCGGCCTGCGGTATGTTGCTGAATGCTGTATCTTAAAGGGTCAGAGAGGATCCTGCAATGCTGAGTACATAAACACACATACTTTGAACAGCTGCTTGTTACAGTCGGTGACGGATGCCTGAGTGACGACATGACGTTTGAATTCACATGGAGTACGTGTGGAGGGCTTAGTGAGGAAGTGTGAAGGGCATACAGTATTTCCTGGTCCATGGAACATGGGATTATTCAGGAAAAGTTCTGATAAGGTTAAGGAAGCAACTCAACACTGTACCAGAAGAAGAGAGAAATCTCTCAACTGTAGGTGAGTGCATGTCCCAAGATGTGGCAGTAAATGCAAGATCATTGGGAACAAAATCAAATCAAATCTTACACATATTTAGCAGATGTTTTTGCAGGTGTAGCAAAATGCTTCTGTCCTAGCTCCAACAGTACAATAATATCTAATAATCTACACAGCAAAATGTTTTAATATTGAATCAAAATCAAGACCTTGCTCTCACTGGACCCTTTAACCAGATGTAAAGTCAACAAGTCTAAGAATAGAGGAGGTGAGTTGACCATGAGAACATCTGGAAATATCCCCAATAGGATCCGTCCCCCACGACGTAAAGTGTGCGGCATGTGTACTGAGCTGGTGAGGTAAACCAGTAAAAGTGCAGTAGTAAAACGGTCCTACTGTGTATACACTTTGATCCCCTGTAAGAGGATGAGTTAAAAAAAGGGCCGTAAAACAGCATAGTATAATATTATGGGGTGGATGACCACCCAGGTAAAAAAGCATCTAGGGGCGATGTGGAAAAAATGACGACAAACAATACATCACAGACTAACACAACCCACATGTTTTCCCACCGTGCAAAGTCAAACACATCCCATGTGAGACAGAGAAGCAACAGGCATCAAAGCAACACAATCTGACCAATTACAACTGTGTGATAGCCTATGTGATAAACTGATAAAGGATTGTGTGATGAATCGATCCGACAGGTCATAATCATTCGTTAATCCCAATTGGCCATATTAATGCGGATCATTAAATGCTCATGGTTAATTAAAACAGTAATGTAATTATCACTATCATGAATTATGAACATGCTGTGAAACTATCCTCTGTGAAACATAGCTACATCTCTTGTCTCGTTCTTCCTCTCATAAAACGTATTAGGCCTGGGATATGCCTTATCAAAACGTAAAAGACAAGAGACTTTCAACAAGACAACTAGAGCCAGCCATGATGGAACACAGCCCTATTCCATATGTGTGACCTAAGAAAACACTGGATGATTACTACAGCCTTATTAAACCTCTCCACCTCATGATCATTTACAGAATAGCTAGCAAAGTTTTTCAATGGAATCTATCCATAGGGGGAGCCTGGGCAACTGAAATGTCTGATCTTTTTCAACAGTCTGACTGTGAACATCTGTACAAAAACCAAATTAAGGGAGACATAGATATGATTAAAAAACAACTGTTTATGCAATATGAAACAAAATGGGTGGAGGAGATTAATCATAACCCAAATTGGGATATTGTCTCTGCGTATTGAAACAGGTTAGATCAGGGATATTGTCTCTGCGTATTGAAACAGGTAAGATCAGGGATATTGCCTCTGCGTATTGAAACAGGTAAGATCAGGGATATTGCCTCTGCGTATTGAAACAGGTAAGATCAGGGATATTGCCTCTGCGTATTGAAACAGGTAAGATCAGGGATATTCCCTCTGTGTATTGAAACAGGTAAGATCAGGGATATTGCCTCTGTGTATTGAAACAGGTAAGATCAGGGATATTGCCTCTGCGTATTGAAACCGGTCAGTATTGTGGTGAAATGAGGAAAGACTATGCAACTATTGTGACCTTGAAGAAATAGAGAATGAAACTCATTTTATCCTCTTTTTCCCTTTCTACCATGATATACGCTTGCTCTTATTCCAGAACGCCCACCAGATATACCCTGGCATTAAGTGGCTGAGTGATGAGGAGAAATGTAAATGTTTTTTTGTCCTTTGTGTATTTCCATTTGCGGAATATTTAGATAAAGCCTTGAATAATAGAAAAAGGCTAACTATAATTAAATTGTAAAAAAATATTTAGCTTACATGTGGTTAATGGTGTGTGTGTATATAGATTGTGTATAGGCTTGTCTCCCATATGAATCTTCTCTTTGTGCCAGACTGGGTTCAAGTGACTTCTGTATTTATTTATCTGTATATGTTATGTATGTATGTATATATGTATGTATGTATGTATTTATGTGTATATATACATTGCGTACATACAGTTGGAGTCGGACGTTTACATACATCTTAGCCAAATACATTTAAACTCAGTTTTTCACAATTCCTGACATTTAATCCTAGTAAAAATGTCCTGTCTTAGGTCAGTTAGGATCACCACTTTATTTTAAGAATGTGAAATGTCAGAATAATAGTAGAGAATTATTTATTTCAGCTTTTATTTCTTTCATCACATGCCCAGTGGGTCAGAAGTTTATATACACTCAATTAGTATTTGGTAGCATTGCCTTTAAATTGTTTAACTTGGGTCAAACGGTAAACTTCCACAAGCCTCCCACAATAAGTTGGGTGAATTTGGCCCATTCCTCCTGACAGAGCTGGTGTAATTGAGTCAGGTTTGTAGGCCTCCTTGCTCACACACGCTTTCTCAGTTCTGCCCACAAATTTTCTATGGGATTGAGGTCAGGGCTTTGTGATGGCCACTCCAATACCTTGACTTTGTTGTCCTTAAGCCATTTGCCACAACTTTGGAAGTGTGCTTGGGGTCATTGTCTATTTGGAAGACCCATTTGCGACCAAGCTTTAACTTCCTGACTGATGTCTTGAGATGTTGCTTCAATATATCCACATAATCTTCCATCCTTATGATGCCATCTATTTTGTGAAGTGCACCAGTCCCTCCTGCAGCAAAGCACCCCCACAACATGATGCTGCCACCCCCATGCTTCACTGTTGGGATGGTGTTCTTCGGCTTGCAAGCCTCCCCCTTTTTTCTCTAAACATAACGATGGTCATTATGGCCAAACAGTTCTATTTTTGTTTCATCAGACCAGAGAACATTTCTCCAAAAAGTACGATCTTTGTCCCCATGTGCAGTTGCAAACTGTAGTCTGGCTTTTTCATGGCGGTTTTTGAGCAGTGGCTTCTTCCATGCTGAGTGGCCTTTCAGGTTATGTCGATATAGGACTCGTTTTAATGTGGATATAGATACTTTTGTACCTGTGTCCTCCAGCATCTTCACAATGTCCTTTGACCTTGTTCTGGGATTGATTTGCACTTTTTGCACCAAAGTACGTTCATCTCTAAGAGACAGAACGCGTCTCCTTCCTGAGCGGTATGATGGCTGCGTGGTCCTATGGTGTTTATACTTGCGTACTATTGATTGTACAGATAAACGTGATACGTTCAGGCGTTTGGAAATTGCTCCCAAGGATGAACCAGACCATGATGTCAAGCAAAGAGGCACTGAGCTTGAAGGTAGGCCTTGAAATACATCCACAGGTACACCTCCAATTGACTAAAATTATGTCAATTAGCCTATCAGAAGCTTCTAAAGCCATGACATCATTTTCTGGAATTTTCCAAGCTGTTTAAAGGCACAGTCAACTTAGTGTATGTAAACTTCTGACCCACTGGAATTGTTATACCGTGAATTATAAGTGAAATAATCTGTCTGTAAACAATTGTTGGAAAAATGACTTGTCATGCACAAAGTAGATGTCCTAACCGACTTGCCAAAACTATAGTTCGCTAACAAGAAATTTGTGGAGTGGTTGAAAAACTAGTTTTAATGACTCCAACCTAAGTGTATGTAAACTTCCGACTTCAACTGTATGTATGTATGTATATTATTTTACTGCTCTAGGGATGTAATTTACTTTTATGTATTGATTTTTAACTTACTTATATTTTTCTCTTTATGCAATGCGCAATGCAGAGAACACTGGAAGAATAATTATAATTGAATTACCATAGTGAATTATTGTAATGTTTGTTTATTTGTCAATTTTATCCCATAAGGGATGGCTATTTGACACAAAAATAAAATGTCATTCATTCATACAGAGATAGATAAGAATGACACCAAGAATGTAAACAGTGGAGATCAAAGTTATTTTAGTTTGGCTGGCTCCATTTTATGATAGAGACATGAGAACATCTGTCTAGGAATTTGTCCAATTAGTGAACTGCAATATCAGGTGTGTGAAAAGATATTTATCTGTGCACCCTATTCATTAAAAAAAGTGCATTTATAGAGAGCAATACTGCATGCAATGAGTAATATTTCAAGTGCAAGCTATATACTACTAAATCATCTAAATTAAATCAAATGCATGCACGTTGCAACTCTTGTTTTGCTCTCTAATTAATTATGGGAAATTTATTTGTTATTGCAGATGACTCTATTGAACATCACTCCTCCTTTAAAGTACCTCTACTAAAGAATACAAAACGTTTAGTATCTACACAATATAAAGTTTTTTCTTTGTTCTACTAAAGTTACCACAGAGGCAGCTTTTCATGATGCATGCATATTCAGACTAGGAATACATCAGTTGTATGTGTTAAAAATGATTTGAATAAGTATATTCATGGAAGTAGATGAATTATATCTGGATTTTAATCCCTTTGTTGCTGTGAAGAGGGGAATTCTGGGTCAAGCAGGCTGGGGGATATTTTCCAGTCCACCTACAGCAGTGCAGCGCAAGACATGCTGAAATTCTTCGACAACACAAGCGAAACAAATCATCACCGGCTTCTCCTTCTCCCCACGCCACTCCTCCTAAGACAGACCAGGGATAAACGACGGCACAGTGACCTAAAAACCACACCCCCGAAGGAATTATTCACCAACCTTCAAATCCGATCTATTAAAAGTCAGCTGTAGCCAGAAGCGATCCTGTGGAGTAACATTGTAGTGCAGAGGAATGCCCTGAGCAGCCATCATCAACTAATGAGCTATACTTCTTAGACAAAGACATGGGCTTGCCAGACAGGCCTGCTTTGTTTCATCACTCTGGTCAGCCGGCCCAGCACTGACCAAGAATCCCAAACCCAGACGTGTAAGAGAAAATGGAAGCCATGGGGGCCAGAAGGAAAAAGAAACACAGCTTGATCTAATTCATCATAATCTTTTCTGAACTATGTCCATGACAGCTCTATTTTCACATTTGTTCCCCGGATATTGTTGAAGATTGGTGCTTTTATGTGGAATCACCACTTGGCAGTCGGCATAGGCCTAAGCAACCAGCTGTCCAAAAGTCTAGGCTGCCAAGTAAACAACTGCCCAGGCACACGGCCGGCACTGGTTCTCTGATTATTAATCTTCTGAAAAGTTTAGAATGGATTAGTGCAACATTTATAAGTGATTTGTTCCAAAATACAACAAAACCATTCATTTCTTCTGACAATGAGACTGCATAAGTATGAATTATCAATATAAAAAAAAGAGTTATCCCACTGGGCACACACTGGTTGAATCAACGTTGTTTCCATATAATTTCAATTAATTTTGAATTGACGTCTGTGCCCAGTGGGATGTTTCAGATGAAGCATGTATCAATCCACATTTGTTCCTTTGAAACTGACATTAAAGTGTATTTCAAATAAGACTTCAGTAATGTTTTTTCTTGTGTGACTCATTTGGTTTCTGTAGAGGACACCTGGGGAGCACAGTGCACGTTGTTAGTCTGTGAGAAAGTTTGTTTGTTGCGAGTGTCAAACTTTTATTCTGTAATCAAATGAAAACCCAGTTACTGCCAGTAACTAAAGATGAAAGTTGGTTTATTCTATTCTCTAGGACTTCCCACAGTTTGTACATTAAATAATAGACGTTGAATGGGGCAAGTAACACAGAACTCCTTTTCATGTGGATAGCTTTCAGATTCGGATTGAGATTCAGAATGTTTAATAGTCACATATACCGGGTTGCAGGTGTGAGTGCAGGGTACAGTGAAAATCTTAGGCTTCGAGCTCCAACATGCAGTACTAGTGAAATAAAATAATTAAACTGTTAATAAAAAAACAATAGAAATAGCACTATATACACCATAACATAAATGTCCATTGGGGTGGAGGCAGAGTAAAGACTGTTGAGAGGGTGGGGTGGAGGATGTCCATGGGGGGAGTAGCATGGGAGAATGGGAAGCAGGTGGCTAAACCACAGTGACAAGTGAGGCAGAGTTGAAAGTGAAAAGAACACAGGAGCGCTCCTGTTACGCATTGTGTTACTTTCCCCAGCAAGAAAACCAAAGGTTTTGCTCAAATAGAATGGGGGAAGTAACAAAGAGTCACTGACAACAACCAGAACAAAACAGGTGGGGTTTTAGGAGGGTTTCTAAAAGACACCCACAATGAGTGCCCACTAAATTTACCCACTAAGAGGCAAACTAAAGAAAACCCCACACCAAACTTAAAGACAGGAAGCAAACCAAAAAGGTGGTGAAACTCAACCAGGGAAATCAGATAAAGGATTGCTTGTCTAGAAATCAAAATAGGGCGAGCCAGGTGAAACACCTTCCCACTAACGAGATGTCAACCAGCACCGGTGTAACACATACTGACTAACGAGGTGACACCAATCGGTGCACCCTACACGTTAACGAGCAATACGTGCTAAAGTCCAACCTTAAAATATAAATGGAAAAACCATAGCCTGTATCAATTGGCATTGCTAAAGTAACAGTGCTCTCCTCATCTGAAAAAATTTATGACACAGAATTCGGATCTTGTAGAAAATGTGAATGGAAGAGTATGTATTTAAATTCCGAGTCAAATATGAAGCTGTATTTAATTTAAACAAATAAACTGGACTCAGCCCTAAGCATATGTAAAACACCAACATTGTTATGGGGGCAACATTTTCTAATTAAAGTCCCAGTGCATAAAAAAACTAGATTTTCCAGTGTTTTATATATACATTTCAAGGTTGGAAAAAATATTGTGAAATTGTGAAAATTATGATAATGCACTTTTAGTGTATGAGCTGTTTAAAAAAAACGCCTGAAATGTTAGCCTGTTTGGGTGGTGAGATGGAGTTTTGGCCTTGCTCTTTGCTAAGAAGCTATTTTTGTTTATGTTTTATCATTTTAATTGAAAACAGTAAGGTACTTAATTGTTACCCAGAAATTATTTGATACTGAACTAAAAACCGCTGCATTGGACCTTTAAGAAAAAAGTCTGGTTGTGGCTCACCATACAAGCCATATAGAACGTTTGGGGGGAAAATGCATGTAGGCCTATGTATGAGCTATATTTATGTTGGGTTTTCAAGAGTGAAAATAACAGAAGGGGAATTATTATATGAAGCATGAAAACTGTTGCTAAATTGGCTGGGCAGAAGGAGTTGTCTGGATAAAGGCCTTTATTCATACAGATACATTTTCACAAAAGATGTAAGACTCCTTGCTGTGAACCAGCAAAATGCTGGACAGGCAACTACTGGAAACAATTAATAACCTGTTTTATGGCTGTTTTCATTCCAGCTGTGCTGTAACATGGAGCCGCCTTTATATTGGGATTCCAATACAGCTCACTCACTGTGGAATGCAGCATGTGTAGGAAACGTCAGCAGCCTCACGTTAACAGTTATTACAGTATTACTACATGTCATAGTAAAACAATGTATTTCAATTCAGTATGATTATTTATTCACTTTAAGATCTTGCATTCTCTTTAGGCATTGGACATGCAGTATATTGTGATTCCAACATTATGGATCACCATTTGCTGCATAGAAGACGACTGTGGAATATGAGAGTATAGCCTATAATATTCAGTAAGGCAAATAAATATTACACATGCAAACATCCTTCCTCACATGCCTTTCCAGAGCAGAGGGACCACCGGTTAGGAGCGACGCTCATTAAGAAGCCAGAGACTGGGAGGTCTGGTGGTCAGTAGGGAAGTGAAACAGTCAGACTCATCCTAGAGGAATCTAGCAGTAAAACTCTCCATAGGATATTACTGATACGATCTCGTAAAAACTGGGCTCAGTGAGTGCCTAAGCGTAGACTGCTTTTTGAGGAACATGAAGGCAATCATCATCAATTCACCATGATTTATCACTCTTGGTTCCTGGACTGGGATTTGGTTTTTGTTTGGGTGGCTGGCTGGTGGCTTCGGCATGTCAGTCGAGGCTTCCACCGTCGATAGATAATCTTTCTGATTGCGGTGTAAAACGATAACTTTCTCATCATGTGGACAGGGCCGATTTGTAAACATTCCTTGGCCAAGACCTTTGGAAACACTCAGACATCAGGGTTTATTAGTTAACAGTGATGAAATTACAGCTGCTTAGACTTGACCTCACTCCTGGTTTAATCTGTAAGCACACACCAAGCCCATCCTCTGAAGGGGGAGAGTTCAGGGCCCGTATTGACAAAAGAGGTCTGATATGAGATAATTTTTTTCTTTGATATCACAATGAATAAGGTTATATGGACAGGGAGGACCTGATCCTAGACTCTGAGATGCTTTTTGAACAAAGGCCCAGAGTATCAGTAAATCAAAAGGTTAGTAAGGTCAGTCTCTCTTCACTGATCATACAGACTGGTTCAGATTACTGGGGAGAAAGCCTCGAGAGCTGATCACATCATCATCTAAATCCCCTTGTCTCCCTCAATGACCCACAATACTTCTCATTCACCCGAAGAGAGGTGATGTTTTCAGACACTGAGCTTCTGCTGTTGTGCTATGCTTTCCTGATCTCCTTTGGAGCCAAAAACGACATCTATTCCAGCTCATGCAGGGTATGACACCTACTGTTTCCCTTGACACATGTTGATAGAACGTACCGTTAATCTAATGAGTTGAGACTTGAGTCTAACAGGGTTATGCCAAGAAAGTATATGCTATCTTCTATTTGCATGCATAGAGCTCTTTTATTTCACAGGACCCAACCTGCAGATTGAACTAAAACCGATATTCAAAATGTGGTTTAAATCCAAAATCTCTGACATCAGAAAAGCACACACAGCATAGTGCCAAACAAACAAACAAACAAACAAACTCAAAGCCTGATTGAATTGACTACAAGTCTTATCTGAAATGGAATAAAGGATGTGAGATGCACAGAGCATATACTGTCTACAGGCCTCCTGGGCCATATACAGCGTTTCTCACTGAGTTCCCTGAATTCCTATCGGACCTCGTAGTCATGCAGATAATATTACATTTTTTGGTGACTTCAATATTCACATGGAGAAGTCCATAGACCCACTCCAAAAGGCTTTCGAAGCCATCATCGACTCATTGGGTTTTGTCCAACATGTCTTGGGACCTACGCATTGCCACAATCATATCCTGGATCTAGTTTTGTCATAATCCTGGACTATCGGACCACCATCTTATTATGTTTGCAATAGCCCAAAAAATATTTGCTTAGACCCCAACCAACGATTATCAAAAGCCGCGCTATAGATTCTTGGACAACCCAAAGATGCCCATCCAGACTCCTTCCACCTACCCAAGGACGTTGGGAGTACAAAATCAGTTAACCACCTAACCGAGGATCGAAATTTAATCTTGCGTAATAACCTAGATGCTAAAAACAAACACAATTTGTCACAAGAAACTAGCTCCTTGGTATACAGAAACCTTCCAGTAAGCATCCCAAAAATTTGAGTGGAAATGGTGCTCCACCAAATTGGAAGTCTTCCGACTAGCTTGGAAAGACAGTACAGTGCAATATCGAAAAGCCCTCACTGCTGCTCGATCAGCCTACTCTTTCAACCTGATTGAGGAGAATTAAAAACAATCCAAAATGTATTTTTGATACTGTCGCAAAGCTAACTAAAAAGCAGAATTTCCCACTGAGGATGGCCTTCACTTCTTCAACGATCATTAAAATACAAATTACGGACTCTTTACGGACTCTTACGGACTCTCAACTCTTTTTTGAGTTGTTCTGAATGTACAGAACTGCCAGGACTTCGGATCGAAGGCGACACTCAAGTTTTTTTTATCCTGTATCTCTCGACACATTCACAAGAATAGTAATGGCCTCTAAACCTTCCAGCTGTCTACTGGACCCTATTTCAACTAAACTACTGAAAGACCTACTTCCTGTTCTCACTAAAAGTGGTAGTAATAAAGTCTATCCTGAAAAAGCCAAACCTTGACCCAGATTTGTTTTTTACTAATCGGCCTATATCAAATCTCCCATACCTCTCAATTTATTTTTAAAAAGCTGTTGCTTGGCAACTCACTGCCTTTCTGAAGACAATACACTCCAGTCTGGTTTTAGACCCCATCATAGTACTGAGACAGCAGTCAGTGGTAAATTACCTTTTAATGGCGACAGACCAAGGCTCTGCGTCTGTCCTCGTGCTCCTAGACCTTAGTACTGCTTTTCGATCACCACATTCTTTTGGCCAGATTGGAAACTGTACTTAGACTACACAGAAAAGTTATTGTCTGGTTTAGATCTTATTTGTCGGAAAGATATCAGTTTGTCTCTATGGATGGTTAAGTGACAAATCAATGGTTAAGTTTCGGTGTTCCTCAAGGTTCCATTCTAGCACCACTATTGTTTTCACTACATACAGTGCATTCAGAAAGTACAGTGCCTTCACACCCCTTTACTTTTTGTTGTGATACAATTTAGTTTTTTTTGTCACTGTCCTACACAGAATACCCGATAATGTCACAGTGGAATGATGTTTTTAGAATGTTCACAAATTATAAAAATTGAAAAGCTGAAATGTCTTGAGTCAATAAGTATTCAACCGCTTTGTTATGGCAAGCCTAAATAAGTTCAGGAGTAAAATTTTGCTTAACAAGTCATATAATAAGTTGTGTGGACTGCGTGCAATAATAGTGTTTAACATGATTTTTGAATGACTGCCTCATCTCTGTACCCCACACATACAATTATCTGTAAGGTGCCTCAGTCGAGCAGTGAATTTCAGACACAGACTCAACCACAAAGACCAGCGAGGTTTTCCACTGCCTCGCAAAGAAGGGCACCTATAGGTAGATGGGTAAAAAACAACTGACATTTAATATCCCTTTGGGCATGGTGAAGTGACACAATCCCTCAATTGACTAGTCTACTTGTGCCATCGAGGGCTGGAGCCCGTTCTGCCACGCCCATTGCCTGAAATCAGTTCTGCTGCCCCGGGATGTTTTTGGGGTGCTCCCGCGGAGTACCAGGACCTCCGGGAGGGGTTCAGTAAGGCCTGGGCCACTTTGCTTTCAAAACACCGACCGGTACCCAAGGAGGTTAAGCCGGATGTGCTGGCACGCCGGTATAGCCCCGCGGCTACACCCCCGGAAGCCGAGAACTTTCCCCCCTGCTCCAAAATCAATAGCCCCTCTGCTGTTCGTCCTCTGTTGCCCCATACCCTCCGTATACTTCCTACTTTTCATGTGTCTAGATCTAAACCCATGTCTCACAACCCTTTGTCTTCTGTCTCCTGTTGCCCCTACTCTGGATTACCGACCTCTGCCTGACCTGACCCTGGGCCTGCCTGCCGTCCTCTACCTTGGCCCCACTACTCTGGATTATCGACCCCTGCCTGCTTTGACCTGTCGTTTGCCTGCCCCTGTTGTTGCAATAAACATTGTTACTTCAACACAGTCCTCACTTGGGTCTTACCTGAAACCTGATAAGAGTGGCCGAGTTTTGACTTCCAATAGGAATTCAGGGAACGCAGTGAGGAAAGATTTGCAAAGAGTGTGCAAAGCTGTCATCAAGGCAAAGGGTGGCTACTTTGAAGAATCTCAAATGTAACATATATTTTGATTTGTTTGACACTGTTTTACTTACTACAAGTTTCCATAAGTTTTATTTCAAAGCTTTGATGTCTTCACTATTATTCTACAATGTAGAAAATAGTACAAATAAAGAAAAAACGTGGAATGAGTAGGCGTGTCCAAACCTTTGACTGGTACTGTACGCTATGGTCACAAGATGCAGGCCTTGGTTTCAACCTTTCAGTCTTTACTGAAGACTCATCTCTTCAGTGGGTCCTATGATTGAGTGTAGCCCAGGGCTGTGAGTGTGAACGGCAAGACATTGGAGTGACGAACCACTCTTGCCATCTCTGCCTGGCCGGCTCCCCTCTCTCCACTATGATTCTCTGCTTCTGACCCTATTACAGGGGCTGGCTTGCACACGCTGTCCTATGCCATCCCTAGGAGGGGTGCATCACGTCGTACCAGGCTTGTTTCACTATTCTCAACCTGAGTGGGTTGAGTCACTGATGTGATCTTCCTTCCTGTCCTCTGGCTCGTGCGTTGGGGGAGATCGTTGTGGGCTATACTCGGCCTTGTCTCAGGGTAGTAATTTAGTGGTTTGTTGATATCCCTTTGGTGGTGTGGCGGTTGTGCTTGGCAAAGTGGGTGGGCTTATATCCTACCTGGTTGACAATCCTCCCCCCATCTCAGTCTCCAGTATCTATGCTGCAATAGTCTATGTGCTGATCCAGTTTCTGCTGTTCTGTCTGCGGCTATGGAACCCTGACCTGTTCACTGGTCGTGCTACCTTGTCCTGGACCTGCTGTTTCAACTCTCCCCCTCTCTCCCTCTACTACACCTGCTGTCTCGACTTCTTAATCTTCGGCTATGAAAAGCCAACTGACATTTACTGCTGAGGTGCTGACGTGGCTGGTGTTTTACATTCTCCCAACCAATTGTGCTATTTTGTTAGTTATTTTGCATTTTTTGTAACTTGTTTTTTTACTTATTGTGTACATAATGTTGCTGCTGGACATCAGAACAGCGATTACTCACAAAGGACAGGAAGATACTTTTTCCTTTGACGAGTCCAACGAGAAGGATATCCTGCTTTCACTGGAACAGGCCCAGATCCCCGACTTTTGCGTGAAGAAAAGACGCAGGAAAAGGGGCCGCAGATCTGGCAGCCTTCTGAGAATCCGTAGGCGAGCGAGTAAACACCCACTGCCATCCGTTCTTCTTGCTAATGTGCAATCATTGGAAAGTAAAATGTATGACCTACAATTAAGATTATCCAACGGGACATTAGAAACTGTAACATCTTATGTTTCACCGAGACGTGGCTGAACGACAATACGGACAATATAGAGCTAGCGGGATTTTCCATGCACCGGCAGAACAGAGACGCTACCTCTGGTAAGACGAGGGATGGGGGTGTGTGTCTATCTGTCAAAAACAGCTGATACGCCATGTCTAATATTAAAGAAGTCTCGAGGTATTGCTCGCCTGAGGTAGTGTACCTTATGATAAACTGTAGACCACACTATGTACCAAGAGAGTTCTCATCTATATTATTCGTAGCCGTCCATTTACCACCACAGAACTAAGCTGGCACTAAGACCGCTCTCAACCAAGTCTATAAGGCCATAAGCAAAGAAGAAAATGCTCACCCAGAAGCGGCGCTCCTAGTGGCCGGGGACTTTAATGCAGGCAAACTTAAATCAGTTTTACCAACTTTTTACCAGCATGTCACATGTGCAACCAGAGGAAAACAAATCTGAGACAACCTTTACTCCACACACAGAGATGCATACAAAGCTCTCCCCCACCCTCCATTTGGCAAATGACCATAATTCTATCCTCCTGATTCCTGCTTACAAGCAAAAACTAAAGCAGGAAGTACCAGTGACTCGCTCAATACGGAAGTGGTCAGATGACGTGGATGCCACACTACAGGACTGTTTTGCTAGCGCAGACTGGAATATGTTCCGGGATTCATCCAATGGCATTGAGGAGTACACCACCTCAGTCATCGGCTTCATCAATAAGTGCATCAACGACGTTATCCCCACAGTGACTGTACATACATACCCCAACCAGAAGTTATGGATTACAGGCAACATCCACATTGAGCTAAAGGCTAGAGCTGCCGCTTTCAAGGAGTGGGAGACTAATACACTTATAAGAAATCCCGCTATGCCCTCAGACAAACCATCAATCAAGCAAAGCGTCAGTACAGAATTAAGATTGAATCCTACTACACTGGCTCTGACGCTCGTCGGATGTGGCAGGGCTTGAAAACTATTACGGACTACAAAGGGAAACCCAGACGCGAGCGGCCCAGTGATGCGAGCCTACCAGACGAGATAAATTCCTTTTATGCTCGCTTCGAGGCAAGCAACACTGAAGCATGCACGAGAGCACCAACTGTTCTGGATGACTGTGTGATAATGCTCTCGTTAGCCGATGTGAACAAAACCTTTAAACTGGTCAACATTCACAAAGCCGCTGGGCCAGACGGATTACCAGGACGTGTACTCAAAGCATGCGCGGACCAACTGCTAGATGTCTTCACTGACATTTTCAACCTCTCCCTGACCGAGTCTGTAATACCTACATGTTTCAAGCTGACCACCATAGTCCCTGTGCCCAAGGAAGCGAAGGTAACCTCCCTAAATGATTACCGCCCCGTTGCACTCACATCGGTAGCCATGAAGTGCTTTGAAAGGCTGGTCATGGCTCACATCAAAAGCATCCGCCCGGACACCCTAGACCCACTCCAATTCGCATACCACCCCAACAGATCCACAGATGACACAATCTCAATCGCACTCCACACTGCCCTTTCTCACCTGGACAAAAGGAACACCTATGTGAGAATGCTGTTCATTGACTACAGCTCAGCGTTCAACACCATAGTGCCCACGAAGCTCATCACTAAGCTAAGGTCTCTGGGACTAAACACCTTCCTCTGCAACTGGATCCTGGACTTAGTCCCCTCCAGTATTCCCTGTTCACCCACGACTGAGTGGCCAAACACGACTCCAACACCATCATTATGTTCGCTGACGACACAACAGTGGTAGGCCTGATCACCGACAACGATGAGACGGCGTATAGGGAGGAGGTCAGAGACCTGGCAGTGTGGTGCCAGGACAACAACCTCTCCTGCAATGTGAGCAAGACTAAGGAGCTGATCGTGGACTTTTGTACACTGCTGCTACTCGCTGTTTTTTATCTATGTATAGTCACTTCACTCCCACCTACATGTACAAATTACCTCAACTAACCTGTACCCCCGCACACTGACTCGGGAACCGGTGCTCTCTGTATATAGCCTCGTTATTGTTATTCTTATTGTTTTCACTGTAAAGTCTGCACTTGTTGTATTCGGGGGCATGTGACAAATAAAGTTTGATTTGATTTGATTAGATAACCACTGTAATTATTATTTGACCCTGCTGGTGAACATTTCAACATCTTGAAGAACGATCTGGTCTTAATGGCCATGAACTCTTATATTCTCCACCCGGCACAGCCAGAAGAGGACTGGCCACCCCTCAGCGCCTGGTTCCTCTCTGGGTATCTTCCTAGGTTCCAGATTTTCTAAGGAGTTGTTCCTAGCCATCGTGCTTATACATCTGCATTGCTTGCTCTCTGGGGTTTTAGGCTTGGTTTCTGTATAAGCACTTTGTGCTTTATAAATACATTTGATTGACATTTTATTAATCACATTGCCTATATTTATACATATTTTCTAAAGCATGATGGTTTTCAGGTAA
This sequence comes from Hucho hucho, assembly GCA_003317085.1. Lineage (NCBI taxonomy): Eukaryota > Metazoa > Chordata > Actinopteri > Salmoniformes > Salmonidae > Hucho > Hucho hucho. Next base: position 885,977 of record QNTS01000030.1, on the reverse strand, counting down.
CATCCTTTTTACGTGGTATGTAATGGCACTTTCTAAAAATACATATCTAATATGTCTATGAATAATCTCTTCCACTATGCTGAGCTCTGCAAATCCTACTACACCATCAATTCCATCAGGCTTCGAGTGCTCTGTGTATGTGTGTGTGTGTTTGAGTGTGTGTGTGGCCTTTAGTGCACTAATATACTTAATTAGGAGTAAACAAATTGCTTAATAAATGAGGAATGCTGAGACTGAGAAAGAGAGAGAGAGGGAGAGAGATTGAGAGCAAAAGCGAGAGAGATAGTAGATAGAAAGCCCCCATTAAAGCATTGAATTATACTCCTGGTTGGGTTTAACCTGCCAGTAAGAGATCTTCTCCCTGATAACAGAGTTCAGAAGAGGTCACTAATTTTCATTGTGAGGCTTAGGCCTCATTGTCTGGGATAAGTCAGTGAAGGAACAGATTAATTCAAACATTCTAGCACGTCACATAGAGTACTGTACAGTCTTAGTTGTAGTTCAAATGATATTCCAACCTAGTCTGATAATTAGGCACATTTCAAATTAACTCTATGTGCAGTAAGAAATATGGAATAATTACCACAGAAATGCCCCAGTATTTCTTAATGGTGTTAGCTATTTAGAGTTAGTGGGACATCATCCACTGACATGAGAACCACATCCATCTGGACCAGAGTGGCATACTATAATGAACGACTTCAGAGAAGAGCAGGGGAAGCCATTTACTTGCTTATTTTTGCCACCCACAGACAATCAATTAGACTATATCTGTCCTTTTATCTTTCTGGTCTAATAAATGATAGCAGCTACAAAATACCTCCTGTTCTGCCATTGTCTGATATAGGCTACACATCACAATCATTGTGTAGTAATAAGCAGAGCACAAAGTGGTTTGATAAGCTCTGGTGATACCTCTGGAATGGTAATATCAATCATTCCTCAATAACTACCCATCTCCCAGTGGAACGTCTATAACCACATTCCATGGATAATGACCCAGTGTGTCATTATGAGAATACCCTCCCGTTCTCCCCCCTCTCTTAGTTTTACATGAACTACATGGGAATCAGAATTGTATACTACATCTCCAGATATGGAAATGTTACTACTTTCAAACCAACAACACATTCAAGATGTCTTGCTCCTTAAGGGATACTGCCTTTTTCATCGACGTTTGTGGCAATACTCCATTTTGAGCTTGTGAGAGCACTAATTGGTGGGTGTTTGTGAACTGTTGCAGAATAATTGAATCACTTGGGGAGAGGGTAGTTCCCCCCCATCCAACTACTTCAGTGCAACAGAATGCATTCCTGGATCTTAACAGATATAAAAAATGTACATCATGTAAACTGGATTAAAACACCACACAGTATACACATTCGATTCAGCTCAGTGGCCAAAGGCTCAGCCCAGACGCTTGTATTTGCGACAAAAAGGGGGATAATCATTTTACTTCTCTGCAGTGTCAACCGGCAGCCGTGGTGGGCTAGAGGGGCCAGCAGGGTCAAAGTGGAAGCCAGCCACAGACTCCTCCTGCATCCTATCAACTTCCACTCTAAACTGTCAAACATAGGCAGAGAAGGAGAGGGAGAGAAGCAGAGACAGAGAAGCACTCTAAACTGTCAGACATTTCCACATGGCTTTAAATATGAGGACAGTTAGTGCCCTCACACACCCTCCCTCACCACTTCAAATTACTCTTCTCTGGGACACCCCCATGGAGGGGTGCAACTGAGGCCCCTCCAGAAGGGTAGAGAAAGCACTCTGCTGCAACAATAGGGGTGCACTCAGGTTTTTATGAGGTGCAAAGTGGGGTATTATTCTCTTCATCTCTCCTCGTCACAATATGGAATTGTGAACCTAAAGAAAAATATGTACAATATATGGAATTTTACGATTTGAGAAGTGCAATTGACCAAGCCAGTCTGTTGGCTACGAAAGGCTGTGCTGGAAAGCAAAGCTGGCAGGTACTGTACTGTGAGGTAAGGTTCAGTTGCATGAAAACGTATGAATTAAACTATGGGTACAGCTGGTTTTGGAGTTTAGGAGTACTAAAATAAATAATTTGTCATTAAATGTTTCCCTGTGAAATTCATAATGTACTCACAAACTTCCAAACCCCAACGACAGCTTTTGTTAAGTTGTTAGGCAGAGAAATATTCCCTTCAATGCGTCGAAGCAATTCCACTGGAATCTACTGCAATCTCAACGTTACTCATCAGCTGTAGTACTATATATCACCAAATTTCTAATAGAGAGGAATTGTGGTTATTGCCCTTCCTTATGGCTTGCAGGGGATATTAAACCACACTTGAGTTCAGTAGAAGGGTGAATAATGTGTACATCCCTTCATAGCAGGACGTCTATGTCATGCCGTATTAACAGCCCTTGGTTGGGATTCATATTGCATTTTATGACCTTGATATCTCTTAAAATGAAAAAAGAAATATTTTTGGCCTGTGGTACGATGGAAAACCACAGGGTCCAATATACGGCAATAAAAACAAATGGGCTGTGCATAAATATGGTCCTTTTGTAGTTTCACAACTGAGAGGGGCAGTTGGTAACAAAGGCCTTGCAGCATGCACAGCCCACAATATGCAGCATTGAACGCCCTCAGGCTCTCCCATCTCCCATTGTCCCCTCTGGACTTGTCACCTCAGCAGGTAGTTCCATCAAATAAATTACCGGTAACACTGCTGTGGGAAGCAGTGGCATAGGCAGAAATCCGTTGTTGGCAGGCCAGCAAAAATGTAGGTGGGACAAAATTTCGGCACTCAAATCATCATTAAATTACCATAAAAGCATAACCTACCCTATGCCCTACTGTAATCGAACACACACAACAAACCATCTAACATTACAGACCAAATAGTCTTCTAGGCCTACGTAAAGCCATGACTCGGCTTATATAACCTACACATAATAAACCATAGGCATATAATTAATAGACTATGAGATTAGAACATAATGCCTTGATACAACAGTAATAATCACAATAGTCACCAACCTTTTCTTAGTCGAGATCACTTTATGAGTCAAAATGCAAGCAGAGTGCAATTCTCTGCTGGGCAAGGGAGATGAAGTATGCCTACAATGTATTGTTTGATATCATTAACATTATCAATGGTGATAAACTATTTACATTGACTAGAAATACATATTCTTTCATGCATTTGCCTATGTTCATATATAATAAGAGAGGTCTGATTTTCTCCATGTAAGCCTACACCTTATTATAAATAACGTAGAGTCCCTTATATTTCAAAAGTTGAGTCTCAAGATAGACTATAATGATAACACTGGTAATAGGTCAGTTGTTGTAGCTAGACTATATGATAACACTGGTAATAGGTCAGTTGTTGTAGCTAGACTATATGATAACACTGGTAATAGGTCAGTTGTTGTAGCTAGACTATATGATAACACTGGTAATAGGTCAGTTGTTGTAGCTAGACTATATGATAACACTGGTAATAGGTCAGTTGTTGAGGCTAGACTATATGATAACACTGGTAATATGCCTTTCAGTCTTCGCTGACATTTTCAACATGTCCCTGATTGAGTCTGTAATACCAACATGTTTCAAGCAGACCACCATAGTCCCAAACAGATCCACAGATGATGCAATCTCTATTGCACTCCACACTGCCCTTTCCCACCTGGACAAAAGGAACACCTATGTGAGAATGTTATTCATTAACTACAGCTCAGTGTTCAACACCATAGTACCCTCGAAGCTCATCACTAAGCTAAGGATCCTGGGACTAAACACCTCACTCTGCAACTGGATCCTGGACTTCCTGACGGGCCGCCCCCAGGTGGTGAGCGTAGGTAGCAACACTGGAGCCCCCAGGGGTGCGTGCTCAGACCCCTCCTGTACTCCCTGTTCACCCACGACTGCATGGCCAGGCACGACTCCAACACCATCATTAAGTTTGCAGACGACACAACAGTGGTAGGCCTGATCGCTGACAACGACGAGACAGCCTATAGGGAGAAGGTCAGAGACCTGGCCGGGTGGTGCCAGAATAACAACCTATCCCTCAACGCACACCCCCATTCTCATCGACGGGGCTGTAGTGGAGCAGGTTGAGAGCTTCAAGTTCCTTGGTGTCCACATCACCAACAAACTAGAATGGTCCAAACACACCAAGACAGTCGTGAAGAGGGCACGACAAAGCCTATTCCCCCTCAGAACACTAAAAAGATTTGACATGGGTCCTCAGATCCTCAAAAGGTTCTACAGCTGCAACATCGAGAGCATCCTGACTGGTTGCATCACTGCCTGGTACAGCAATTGCTCGGCCTCCGACCGCAAGGCACTACAGAGGGTAGTGCGTACGGATCACTGGGGCTAAGCTGCCTGCCACCCAGGACCTCTACACCAGGCAATATCAGAGGAAGGCCCTAAAAATTGTCAAAGACCCAAGCCACCCCAGTCATAGACTGTTCTCTCTACTACCGCATGGCAAGCGGTACCGGAGTGCCAAGTCTAGGACAAAAAGGCTTCAAAACAGTTTTTACCCGCAAGCCATAAGACTCCTCAACAGGTAATCAAATGGCTACCCGGACTATTTGCATTGTGTGCCCCCCCCCCCCTAACCCCTCTTTTACGCTGCTGCTACTCTCTGTTTATCATACATGCATAGTCACTTTAACTATACATTCATGTACATACTACCTCAATTGGCCCGACCAACCAGTGCTCCCGCACTAACCGGTGCCTGTATGTAGCCTCACTACTGTTATAGCCTCGCTACTGTATATAGACTCGCTACTGTTCTTTTTCACTGTCTTTTTACTGTTGTTTTTATTTCTTTACTTACCTATTGTTCACCTAATACCTTTTTGCACTGTTGGTTAGAGCCTGTAAGTAAGCATTTCACTGTAAGGTCTACACCTGTTGTATTCAGCGCACGTGACAAATTCACTTTGATTGGATTTGATTTGAAGACAACTCAGGATTGGCTTCAGGACAAGTCTCTGAATGTCCTTGAGTGACCAAGCCAGAACCCGGACTTGAACTCGATCAAACATCTCTGGAGAGACCTGAAAATAGCTGTGCAGTGACGCTCCCTATCCAACCTGACAGAGATTGAGAGGATCTGCAAAGAATTGGAGAAACTCCCCAAATACAGGTGTGCCAAGCTTGTAGCATCATACCCAAGAAGACTCAAGGCTGTAATCGCTGCCAAAAGTGCTTCAACAAAGTACTGAGTAAAGGGTCTGAATACTTATGTAAATGTTAAATTAGCAAACATTTCGAAAAACCTATTTTTGCTTTGTCATTATTGGGTATTGTCTATAGATTGATGAGGGGGGGGAAACAATTTAATACATTTTATAATAAGGCTATAACCTAACAAAATTTGGAAAAGGTCAAGGGGTCTGAATACTTCCCGAAGGCACTGTATGCATGTTTAGGCCAGTGCTTGCCTTGGACTGAAATAGGTGCCTGTACTCATTTTGGGTGCCGGTACCGTTTATATTTAGGTGCAGGAACTCCTTAATTCCTTTGAGCTAATATTCTATAGGAGGTGCAGGAACTCAAGCAGAAGAACATGTGAGGTGCCGGTACTCAGTTCAGGTGAGTTCCTGCCCAAATCAAGTACTGTCTTAGGTAAAAAGACAAATAACATAATCTTATTGGGTGCCTATGCCTCTGATGGGGAGCCCTCCTGGCTTTAGTCTGTCTAGTTAGCTCAGATGCTGCTCTCTCCGCTTGATTGGGATGAACTGGACTGATCTATTGCTGCCTGCTTCGAGATACTGTGAATACCCATTTCCCTTCAAATCACAGAGAAAAACTGGAATCCTTTTGTTTGAAATGTGAAAGTATTGAGAAGAGAGAGCTGTTTGGGTCTGATCTAGAATAGGTAGAATTTCCACTGAAAGACACCATTGATGTTAACAACAAAGCAGAGCACAGCATTGTATACAGAAATCAACATGATTGCATTACCTTTTATAAGGAGCCAGCAGCACAGAGTTAGGGAGAGGTTGATGACCATAGAGGAGAAAAAAAATAAGGACACAATTCGTACATGATTAAACAACAAAAAAATACCTAAACATAGGCTTGAATACTGTATGTTTGAATGCACACATTTTCACAAGCATTTCTGTTGGGTTCTGTCATGCTTCAACATGAGACTAATTTGATCTTCCACAGCAGTAATCCTTGAGTTATCACCATTTTGTCATGTTACTGTGTTGCCATGGCACACAAAGAAGGTTATACAGTAGTATCCCTTGTCTGAATGCACTGTTGTCTTTTTTGGACCATTTGCGGTGAACTTTTTCCAAGCCATGGGCAGCCTTAGGCAGCCCCCTCAATTCTCAAAGTGTGTTAGAACACAGTGTTTAAATGATTTAGTCCTAGTGGACTGCCTGTGGTACTCCTTATGTCTCTTACAATCAGAGGGAAACACAGTGGATCGAAAAGGGCTCATTCTGCAATTCTACGCCAGGTGCTTATGATTCAATGCTGCCAATTAGAAAACGGTAGACGACGGGCAAAAACTCAGTGTGTTGAGGTCAGGGGCAGAGACAACCTGCTTTCATCAATGTAAAGGCTACAGCAGACCTTCCAACACTACACTCAAAGAAAAAATGGTTCCAAAAAGGGCTCTTCGGCTGTCCCCATAGGAGAACCCTTTGAAGAACCCTTTTTGGTTCAATGTCGAACCCTTTTTTGGTTCCAGGTAGAACTCTTTTGGGTTCCATGTAGAACCCTTTCCGCACCTGTAGCTACCAAAACAGTTGTGCTTTTACTCAACTCATGAATATCTGCATTATCTAACTACTCTGTATTATCTAACTACTACTACTAATACACACTGAGCTTAGGCTCTGATCCTAATCAAATATGCCTTAAATCCCTCAAAAATAAACACAGTCATATAAACACATCTACCACTGATCTAATAACTCAGCAAATACACACTGTCAAACTTCCTTGACATGTTTGAGAAAACAGCAATTTAAACTTGGCAATTTTCACTTTAAAGCTCACTCTTTGGATGACCTGACCAAATTCACATAGAAATGTATATTATAGATCTGTCATTCTCATTGAAAGCATGTCTAAGAAGCTGTAGATCTTTACTATGTGCGCTACTTCTATGCTTCTCGTTCTTAAGTTTCATTTTTGCGTCTTTTACTTTCCAGTTTTGTACACCAGCTTCAAACAGCTGAAAATACAATATTTTTGGTTATGGAAAATATATTTCACAGAGGTTTAGATGGCACAATGACTCTCTACACTATACTTCCTTATTTTGTCACATAAACTGAAATTAAGCAAACTATTACAATTTTAGCAACCAGGAAATGGCAGAGCGATTTCTGCATAGTGAAAGTTTAAATAAAGATATCTCAGGACACCAACAACACTGTTATGTACAGTTGTCCAGTGTATCCTGCTTCGAAGTGATCAATGTTTGAGTCGAGTGGCTGAATAAAGCATGTTTTGTCGATTCTAGTATCTCATTCTTTAAAGGTATTATTCATAGTGCAGGAACAATTCCTGGCTGTTACTGCCTCAGTCCTGCATGTCACAAAAGAAAGGAACAATGCAACACAGGGACATGACTGGGACGTAAAAAGGTATTCAATATTCAAAGGGCTCTCCTTCAGAAGTAAATAATGACTTTACCGTCCAGTCAGTAGCCTTGTATAGGTTGCTGAAAAGTAGCACTCAACGTATATCAGTAAAACAGTGAAATATGCATTGGAATAACATTTTAAATCTCATATAGCTTTGTCTTGTTTCGGTTTCTGCTCTAATAAATGTGTGTGTACATGCTAGTGCTAATAAAGATTGGTTAGACCTCAGAAACACCCTTAAAGAGGCCGTCTGTCCGATTTGTTTTGTGTAGAAAATAATATTGAGGAGACTGGCTGAATGTATCAATGTTTATAAAGCCGCATCTAGCTGTGTAAGCCCATGCCTGTTACTGTTGCCAGCAGTTACTTCCGTAATGTTAGATGTGGAAGTCGGCCGCATAGCTAAGGGCAGAGAGGAAGCTGGCTGCTACACAGGGCTGGATGGGTCTGCGACAACCAGCGAGACAGCCAAGGGCTACCCCTCACCCCACAACACGCGCACCATCATCACTGGTTCATTGGATCGACAGCACAGGAGCTCTAGCAGGTGCCTATATTTCTTATTTTTGCAGTGAGTTTGACAATCCTGGCATCTAGGTCTACCATTTATAGAGCTGTTAACTTTTTTGCAGCATGACAGCAGCTGCAATCTCCTGAAAATTATTATTTATTGGACACCTGCCCTGATATATGGTCCTCCTTGCATGTCCTCAGCAAAGATGTGTACAGCCTACTTGCTTTTGTGGGATCTCAATAAATCCAACAACCATTTTTCAAACAGCCATGAATGAACCTGTCAAGGCTGCCCTTTCCTGCCGCTGTCAGAGCTTTGTACACCTCCCTGTGCTAAGTCAACCTTCCAAGGGCTTATTAAATGCACGTGGGTGTCCAAACAGAAAGCTGTTAGAAAGTGTAGCAATGTTTTGCCTCTGGTTCCAGTGATCTGAGGCTTGATTCTTTGACCCTTTTAGGCTCATCCTCAGTTTTGAGCCATGGCAGCAGAACAGGCTTCTGTCATTCATATGGGCATGTTCCTGCAGATAGAATAGGATTCTAACCCTGAGTTGAATGATAATGAGGATCTGTGATGTTCCTGTTTCATAGAAATGCAATTACTGTACCTTGTTCTCCAATGTATTGTATAGGCCTTTGTAGAGAATAGATGCACACCACAGGAGAGTTATAAAGAGCTTCTCAACACCTGCCTCTAGAATGTTTTAACCCCTTATCTGGTTTAGTGGGGGTCTAGTCCTGTAACAGCTGCCTCATCCCCTGTGAATCTCCTAACAGTTACCCACAGTCTCCTAAGTTAGACAGATCTGCAAATAATTAAAGCTTCAGTGGGTTGTATTGTTTAATATCTCCAGAACTTGCACACAGAGGAAATAAATGCCTTAATGAGAAAAACATTTCAGAATGCCAAATAGTCTGTGTGTCATGCTCTTCACTTTGAGAGAAGAAAAGATCAACACAAAAAGGAACAGGAAAACTTTTCATGTGAGGCGACATCCACCACAAAGCATCAGCCTTATCAGCAGAGTTTTGGAGGGGACTTGCATAACGACACACAAAATCTGCTTTTGATCATAGGCGGCTGCATCATTGCTGAGACACACACTATAGTGAGCACATGCGGCAATTCAGTGGACCTACGGCTAATCTCAAGCCAAGCTCCGATTTTCCAGTGCAGATGCAGCCTGCCTTGCCCTTACTGCCTTGTCCCACACAAGAGATGATCCTGCCCAAGATGATGATTAAAAGGAATGTAATGGGGCTGAACTAGTTGATATTAAACATTGACAACCATTCCACAAGGGGGGAAATGAGCTCTGATGGCTTCCGAGGATATATATTCCAAGAGAAACTGTTATTTTCAACAGCTCTTTCCACTATTAATCAAAGCCGGACGTAGAAAAAGTAGCACAGTACTCCAGAAGCAAAGCAGAATCCCTCTTCACTGACATGAGAACCTTCACAATGATTATAGCAGAGCTGTAGATGCTCCCCAACAGTGGATGAGCTCTGACACTACAGTGGTATCATCCACAGTGGAACCATAAGGTCAAGAACTACAACAGCATTGTGGTATTTGCACAGAAGGTTCTTTATCAAGTGAATTGGTTTAGGCTAATGGAACAGCTGGCCTTGACTAGAGTTGAGTGTGTCATGGAGAGCAAGAACAGCTAATCACGGCACGCAACTGAGGGATTGTAATTGTGCAGGGTGAGGGCCAAGATCTTAAGTTGTGTAAATGCAAACCTGCATGGAACTAACTGCCAATTGTCCTAGAATAAACCTAAGGTACAACAACGGCCAAAAAGAAAGGGGAGGATAATTAATGTAAAATAATGTTTAATGTCTAACAGCTCTTTCCCAGATGTGGCTAAATCAAGAGACCATTGGTAGCTTCCAACCATAATGCTCGTCTTCCATGCATTATTGAGCCTCGTTGTATTTCACATCATGCCAGATTCTGCATACAGTTACCAAAACAGTAATTAGTCAAATGTTTCACTCAAACACAGGCTGCCACAGACAGACCTAGCTGCCCATCAGTTGCTGCAGGACTCCTGGTCAAATACCAGGAAAAATGTTGGGCTCGACAATAGTGGACATAAGTGTATCGCAATCAAGCTGCAGATGTGACATTTGCATGAACAGCATCACACAAAGTGGTGGGCTAAAATATAGATTTTGATCCATCAGAAATGTTGTGCAGAGTAACAGAAATTCATCGTAATCATGGTTTCTTTTGTTAGATTTTGTAGGGGACGTGCCCAATGTTCCAGCAAGCAAGGATGACTGTTATTTCGCCTTGTGAAATTTAGGCATTTTCAGACGAGGCGTCTCCTAGTGTTCACTTTCTGTTCGCTTTTGATAAGAGCAAGCGCTTTGGAAGCACAGCTTGCTATCACTTCTAGAAGCAGGACATAAAAATGAAAGTGGTGGGGCACTGCTGCGATAAAAAAAAAAAAAAAACTTGAAACAAACAAACAAACGTCACCGGAATGTCTTTTTGAAAGCTTTCATTTCATTGGGTCTCACCCACGTCCAACAAACACATCTTTCAACTCTTTTCTCACCACAAGATTATTATATCAGACACTGACATGTGTTACAACAGTGCACCCTGAGAAATGGAAACAGAACCTGGTAGCATTCTTTCCTACGGCTACTGATTACCAGAGACCCCCATCTTTGTTCGTCGAGTCATTACCGCACAATTAAACGCTCGTTGAGCAGTCAAACACAGAGCATGGGTCCTGCCAGTTCATCTGTTCTTCATGACACCCAGTATCAATCACTCTCATGGTTTACTCCCAGACGCCTCTCCCAATACAGCACCCAGCGGGTGAAATATACCACATCTCCAGACACACCTCAGATCTCTGTGTGTCAGCAAGCCCCACATGCTATGGATCACACGTTAAGAAGATATAGGAGAGTCCTTTTAGTGCACTTTCATTTCCTTGTGCTAGTCAAAAAAGTGGCTTCTCGGCTCCATTCATCAATAAATAAGTGCACAAGACATTTTGAGACAGTATCCAGACCAAGCGTGTATATATAATACATAAAGTATGGCTCTGTGACATTGCAGGCAAGAGACGCTAAAACCCTTTATTTTCCATTACGGATACCCTTTATTGTCAAACTGGGGTTGAATTAATAAAATGTCAAAAGTCTCCCAAAGAGGACCAGCCATCGGTGTCTCACTGCCAAACTGTGACCAACACTTTTACGCATCAACAGAAATCAATAAACCCATAATGTCAGCCTGTAGTGCCTATGATTGTCAGGCAATTGACAATAGCTGAGCTGCATGGGAGCATTCCTGAGGGAGCTGACAGATAATGGTGTCAATCTATTCTGTTCAAACAAAGAGCCTGGGTCCTGGGAGCACACATGGCACCAACCTGAGAAGGCCGGGCTGCGCTAGTTAGCTGCCATCCAGTACTCAGTCACATCAATCAGAGAGAGTGACAGGCGCCCTACATTACCAATCCTGGAATGTTGGTCCAAATGAGCCCTGATGAGGTAGAGAGAGGGGGCCCTTGAAAGTTTTGAGCGACAATATGTTCCAAGAGTTCTCACTCAGATGTGAACGACTTCAAGAGGAGCCGCGGCTTTTACACCAGTCACTCACACTAAAGAAAAGCAGAGCTTAAAACACCAATCAGTACTAGGATGAATTGACTTAAACTTGTCATAATTAGACAGGCTGATGATTTTAACTTGTGGCTGAGCTGACTGTGCTAAATATGGAGGTGGTGCCGACGCCATCAGGTAAAAGCCTTTAAGTCAAGTCCTTATAGGCTGCAGGAGTTCAAGGTCAGGACTCCTGTTCGGTACAGGCTGATAACAGATAGCCCAAGGCCTTCTTAGCAGCATGAACCAACAGACAGAGATCAGCCTTTTTCATAATGTCTCTCCCCCTACAGATTGAATCCTTTATTTTTCTTGAGATTACAATAAGGAAGTCTCATTAGTCTGTCAGACAAGCTGACAGCACTCCACTTCAGGTTCTCAAACCTCAGGGCCCATGAAGTAAAAACAATTATACACACTCTCTCAGAACCCCAAACTTCCTCACCGACCAAAAATATCCTCTGTCACACCACGTGCAACCTCCTTGCGTCGGTGAGGAAGACCTCACTTGGCTTGATCGGCAGAGGGTTCAAAGACTATAATAAATACTACGGTTTGCGATCCTGAGGGTCAATGCGCAGCCAAAATAAACTACGGGAAGCAAATGTGTTAATGTTTCAAACAGTGGGTGGACTGACACTGTCTATCGTTGACTCACTGTTGAAGTCTTAATTAAATACTTTCTGTTTAAAAATAAAGAAGTTTGATGGTGAGAGAGAGAGAGCGAGAGAGAGAGTTGGATGAAAATGTGAAATGCAATACAACATGAGTCTTTCTCCATCTGGAGAAATGTCAGACTTGTCTTCCTCTCAGAGCCAGGAAAACTGGAATTAGAATAAAATCCATTACACACTAAATTTCATTACCATAGCTGTTACTTGTTGTGCAAATAATGCCATATGCAATCGTCCAACACTCACAAAAAAACAGTTATTGCCAAAACAGAAGTAGGGTTGACGAAACTCTCACTGCTCAGCAGAAGTTAAACTAACAGTCAGCTTGAGTCAGACTGAGCAAAGAATGAAAAGTAGGAGGATGTTAGTTAACTCCAGCTTCAATAGCCATGACTTAACCCTGCAACATCTCAGGTTTCATTCTTCTATATTCCACACAACCACTTGGTGAAAAGCCCCAGAGGGCTGAGATTACAGTGCTGGAGTGGATTCAACTTCCCCTTTCTCAAAGTAGCAATTTGATGAAAGGTTGGAGGTCACACTTCCAAGCTGTTCTTTCACCCACTTGAGACAAACTATATACTATACAGTAAATACTGTACCGTCTGGATGTTAATATGTGCCAATGTCCTAAAGGGTCCCAAAGCTTGCCAGACGATGTAGAGTGACATGAATTCAAAGCACTACGTTGGGAAGACTCTGCCTTTACAGTAACAATTAGAGATGAACTGTGACAACCTGAGATGGGTTCTCCATCACACAAACCTGGATGACATAAAGCACAGTACAGCGCAGGTCCACTACTGGGACTAGTATTCTGGTTCTCAGTGCAGGCACCTCCCACACAGCCTATCTACCCACAAATCGCCATCAAAATACTTTAGTATTCACAACACACCTTGGCCTGATCTTTCTCAAATCATGCATGTCTGTAGCCTAGTGGTTAGAGTGTTGGGCCAGTAACTGAAAGGTTGCTGGATCAAGTCCCTGAGCTGACAAGTGAAAAATCTGTTGTTCTGCCCCTGAACAATGCAATTACCCCACTGCTCCGGTATGTTGTCATAGTAAGTAAGAATTTGTTCTTAACTGACTTAACTGTTCTTAACTGCCTAGTTAAATGAAGGTAAAATAAACCTTTAAAACAATATGACCTCCTCAGTGAGACAGTAAGGATCTGAGGAGAGAACCTGGTTGCCAACACTACAGCAACTAAATATAACTAACCACAGTTTCTCCTGTCCTACATCTGACTCACTCTCCACATTTAGGAAAAATCGAGATACTGTAATCAAATTTCAAAACCACCTCGACCACAATAATAACAGAACCTCAAAGAAATCCAACACCTGTATATTGCAGCACTGGCTAAAGTGGAGTGCTTCTCCAACAGAGAGCATTCACTGACTGAGAAAAGTTGATTTGTAAAATAGAAACAATATTACAATTTTATCACAGGTGACTTTATTTCTCAACTCTTCAGACACCCATCCATCCCACAGCCATGCCACCCACTGCTGAGCGGACACAGCAGAACAGCAGCAGAACAGCAGCAGAACAGTAGCAGAACAGCAGCAGAACAGCAGCAGAACAGCAGCTTCAGTTGGCCATCGCAACACTGAACTCTCCCTCCCATTAAGTAGGCTACATTAACCCAGGCACGTACACCCCATCCACCCACAAAGAGCTGACCCGATTGGTTCTGACAAGTTGTTCCACAAAGGTGCCGCATCTTTTCTCTGTCCCAACAGTGAGGTCTTCACTGTCTGTCCAAAACAACGGCCGACACAACCAAGGTCTTAATTCGCCCATCTGTGACAAATGAGGACCTTCATTGGGTCCAGGGAGAATAGTGAGACAAACACAGTCCCTTTACAATGCACAAAGGCACAGGTCTGGGCCAGGATGTGTCACAGTCTCATCACAATGTGCCAATGTCCCGTGTTACGGGGAAACAAGGCCCCCGAGATTGCAGAACTGAACAAAGTGGCTCCTTTATTGAAACGGCGAACTACAGCATCCTTGTTCGATATAGGCAACAAGGGAGTTTTTGTTTCTAATGGATTGGGTTCTTTACTCGCCCCCTCATCGACAGCCCGTTAATCCCATTAATATGAAGAGAGCTCGGCAACCCGGGCTGGAACACAGCATTAGACCCATTAGCCAACATTGGCCCTCTGAATCCAAGGCCTTGTCTAAACCCATTACTGACACACCCACATGAAATCAAATGATGTGAGACCCATGTCTATTGATGGGGGGAATCACTACACCAGGGTTCCCCAACTGGCGGCCCGTGGTTGATTTTATTTGTCCCCCAAAGTTGTCTGAGCAATATATATATATACAGTGGGGAAAAAAAGTATTTAGTCAGCCACCAATTGTGCAAGTTCTCTCACTTAAAAAGATGAGAGAGGCCTGTAATTTTCATCATAGGTACACTTCAACTATGACAGACAAAATGAAGAAAAAAAATCCAGAAAATCACATTGTAGGATTTTTAATGAATTTATTTGCAAATTATGGTGGAAAATAAGTATTTGGTCA
>QNTS01000030.1:848663-870328 GCA_003317085.1 Hucho hucho | reverse complement strand
TGACCAAATACTTATTTTCCACCATAATTTGCAAATAAATTCATTAAAAATCCTACAATGTGATTTTCTGGATTTTTTTTCCTCATTTTGTCTGTCATAGTTGAAGTGTACCTATGATGAAAATTACAGGCCTCTCTCATCTTTTTAAGTGAGAGAACTTGCACAATTGGTGGCTGACTAAATACTTTTTTTCCCCACTGTATATATACAGTTGAAGTCGGAGGTTTACATACACTTAGGTTGGAGTTATTAAAATTTGTTTTCAACCACTCCACAAATTTCGTGTTAACAAAATATAGTTTGGGCAAGTCGGTTAGGACATCTACTTTGTGCATGACAAGTCATTTATCCAACAATTGTTTACAGACAGATTATTTCACTTATAATTCACTGTATCACAATTCCAGTGGGTCAGACGTTTACATACACTAAGTTGACTGTGCCTTTAAACAGCTTGGAAAATTCCAGAAAATTATGTCATGGCTTTAGAAGCTTGTGATGGGCTAATTGATGTCATTTAAGTCAATTGGAGGTGTACATGTGGATGTCTTTCAAGGCCTACCTTCAAACTCAGTGCCTCTTTGCTTGACATCATGGGAAAATCAAAAGAAATCAGCCAAGGCCTCAGAAGAAAAATTGGAGACCTCCACATGTCTGGTTCATCCTTGGGAGCAATGTCCAAACTCCTGAAGGTACCACGTTCATCTGTACAAACAATAGTACGCAAGTATAAACACCATGGGACCACGCAGCCGTCATACCACTCAGGAAGGAGACGCGTTCTGTCTCCTAGAGATGAATGTACTTCGGTGCAAAAAATGCTAATCAATCCCAGAACAACAGCAAAGGACCTTGTGAAGATGCTGGAGGAAGTATCTATATCCACAGTAAAACGAGTCCTATATCGGCATAACCTGAAAGGCCGCTCAGCAAGGAAGAAGCCACTGCTCCAAAACCGCCATAAAAAAGCCAGACTATGGTTTGCAACTGCACATGGGGACAAAGATCGTACTTTTTGGAGAAATGTCCTCTGGTCTGATGAAACAAAAATAGAACTGTTTGGCCATAATGACCATTGTTATGTTTGGAGGAAAAAGGGGGAGGCTTGCAAGCCGAAGAACACCATCCCAACCGTAAAGCAAGGGGGTAGCGGCATCATGGTGTGGGGGTGCTTTGCTGCAGAAGGGACTGGTGCACTTCACAAAATAGATGGCATCATGAGGAAGGAAAATGATGTGGATATGTTGAAGCAACATCTCAAGACATCAGTCAGGAAGTTAAAGCTTGTTTGCAAATGGGTCTTCCAAATGGACAATGACCCCAAGCATACTTCCAAAGTTGTGGCAAAATGGCTTAAGGACAACAAAGTCAAGGTATTGGAGTGGCCATCACAAAGCCCTGACCTCAATCCCATAGAAAATTTGTGGGCAGAACTGAAAAAGCGTGTGCGAGCAAGGAGGCCTACAAACCTGACTCAGTTACACCTGCTCTGTCAGGAGGGATGGGCCAAAATTCACCCAACTTATTGTGGGAAGCTTGTGGAAGGCTACCTGAAACGTTTGACCCAAGTTAAACAATTTAAAGACAATACTACCAAATACTAATCGAGTGTATGTAAACTTCTGACCCACTGGGAATGTGATGAAAGAAATAAAAGCTGAAACAAAGCATTCTCTCTACTATTATTCTGACATTTCACATTCTTAAAATAAAGTGGTGATCCTAACTGACCTAAGACAGGGAATTTTTACTAGGATTAAATGTCAGGAATTGTGAAAAGCTGAGTCTAAATGTATTTGGCTAAGGTGTATATAAACTTCTGACTTCAACTGTATATGAGAGAGAGAGAAGGGGGGACATAAAAGACTGTAAAAACACCAGCAAATCAACTCCAAGTGATTTTAATTATGGAAATCTGTTCTAAAGTATTCCTACGCATAATAGAGAGATATATGTGATTCTATACAAATGTAAGCAAGGTTTAAAATGATTATGTTTTAGTCAAATGTTATATCTGTTTGGGGTTCTTGTGGTCAATTTGCAGTCTACAAATTATTTTCAATTATGTTCCGGCCCCCTTACCATCCGCTCAAGAAAAAACTCAGCCCGCGACTAAATCTAGTTGATGATCCCTACACTACACCAATCCTTTACTGAGGGGCCTCCCTTCAGACATTGTGGAGAGTGTGCTGCAAGGGTTCTACTCTTTGACCAAGCAGCTTTTCCAAAAGCATGATTTTTACCTAGACAAGCTTCAAGTGTTATTTTGGCAGCTTAAGTACTTATGTCACATTACTGTGTCGCACTCTGGCATTTTTTGCAATGCACTGCTGCCCATGTGAAGGATTTTCGTGCTGGTTGATCAAATCTTCTGTTCAATCTTAAACGTCTAAGATGATTATGAGTTGTCTGTGTGTGTGTGTGTGTGTGTGTGTGTGTGTGTGTGTGTGTGTGTGTGTGTGTGTGTGTGTGTGTTTGTGTGTGTGTCAAGGGGGTGGTGAGGGCACCACATTATACATTTGTAGAGATAATGTGTTGGCTATAATTAAATAGCCAGCAAAGAGATTGGGAAAAAGCAAAGAGGGTGCTGATTAAACTCTTGTGTAACATGGTTCAAGTTCATCTGTCCACCACAGAGTAGTAAACCCGACAACTACATACGGCCCATTTTTCATCTCTGTGGGTGCCTGTATGACGATTACAAAGCATCCTGCTTAATTTAGGAGCACTGACTGGCTGTCGGTCTGTGCACAGGGTCTTTCATGAACCAGTGGGCAGTGACCCTATTCCTATTACAACTCACACATGACAATCATCTGCCAAGGCAATCACAGAGGCAGCAGAATGGGCCAAGTCTATCCAATTTCTCCCATGGCCGATACCAGTCAGCTCCAGCAATCAAAGCCGTGGGGAGTTTGATCCCTTCAACCTCTCGACCTGCTCCATGCTGATGCAGCTCATCTCAAATAGCTGGAGTGAGAGGGAGGGTAAGACGTCTATCTTAAGACCTAAGTCTAGACACCATCTGGACCATGGTGGTTATGGCTATCTGGTGGCTTCTCTGGAACACCTTCGTTATGTTAAACGCCATCAATAATTAATTAAAAGTCCAAAGATCATTTACTTGCAATTGATAAGCACTTGACATTTTGCACTACTGTTTTTAATTAACCTACAGTGGTAAAAAAAATATATATTTTATTTTATTTCACCTTTATTTAACCAGGTAGGCCAGTTGAGAACAAGTTCTCATTTACAACTGTGACCTGGCCAAGATAAAGCAAAGCAGTTCAACACATACAACAACACATAGTTACACATTGGAGTAAACATACAGTCAATAATACAGTAGGAAAAAATATATATATATATAGTGTGTGCAAATGAGGTAAGATTAGGGAGGTAAGACAATAAATAGGCCGTAGTGGCGAAGTAATTACAATTTAGCAGTTAAACACTGGAGGGATAGATGTGCAGAAGAATGTGCAAGTGGAGATACTGGCATATGTAAGGTTACAGAGGATTACAGAGGATATGCAAGGATATGTAACTTTGAAATTATGTAAAAATATATAATATGTTATTACACAGTAGATACCGACCAAAAAGTTATTACTCTCCACAACACCCTTGATTTTTCTAACCAAATCCAGTTTTTAGACAGTGAGAGCTCAGAGGGATTATGACTTAGAAAGTTCAGCGCGGCAGGGTCACACCAGATCACCCAGTGGGAGCTGCCATCACATGTAATAATGTTGACAGTCACTGAGAGAGGCAGTGACCCAGAAGGGAAGGGCAGTAAAAAATACCCCTGAGTTAGTTAACAGTGTTGCTGTGTGACGTGCAACCCCAATCCCTCCCTCCTTTCCTGTCATTCCACGTTGAGCCTGATTATGTGCTGTAAAGTGCATCGACACAACACATTCTTATGTTCATTGAGCAAATGTTTCCACATTTTATGCGATTCGATTGTTCATTTCAATGGAAACTCATTGCAGGTATTTGAGATATTCTTGCTACCGCAGCTCAGGAAATGTAGACTGAGGGCCAGTGCCTTTTAAATTAAGTCAGTTTGTCAAGTGAAATACCAAGGTCTCCTCAAATCGTATTCAGAGGTTATTGGCAGTTAGAAAAATGTGCATCGTATCTAGTCAACTCTTTCCCATGACCTAAAAGTGAACTGATCGTATCCAAGGCTAAAATGTTTCAAGTAATTACGTGGGTTTGTGGGAAACTGAAGCAATGCACAACATTCTGAAACCTATTATTAATAGTATTTTTAGCAACAAATACTGAAAGCTTTTTAGACTCGCATTTGTGGCAAGAGTGAAAATAACATCTTCATGTCTGCTGGAAAATACAGTTATGAAGTGAAGTCAACCCATGTATCTTTGATCAGAACTGTGCTGATCCTTTTAGACTGTAGATGAGAAATCGTATGTCTGATCACAATTGAAGCCAACTTCTAAGCATTTGCATTAAGGGAACAATAACTGCATAACTCAATAACTGGAAGTCGCAAGAGATAGGCCTAATAATAGAATGGAAGGACATTGTATCGTATGGTAAACCATTGAAATAAGAGAACATTTCAAAACTCTTCAGAGTCTCTATTGCGTTCAAAGAAATCTCAAAGCACATGGAAAAATAACAGGTGTGAACAATACAAAGGACCCCTCTCACATGGACCTCTTAGATGGCTTCATCACTCAGAATATCTGTCATCTGGCAAACACTGACATCTCCATCCTGGTTGCACTGAACATGTTCCTCTTGACTCCACCTCAAACCCAAGGGCACAGGGGAGAAAACCCTCAACGCTTCGCAAATGTGACCATCTGGCGGTGGCCGACATAAGATTAGAGCGGGAGGTCTTGCACGTCTTGTCTGCCGTCCATGTATCCACCCGACTCTGGAGGCTTCCACTAATTACAGGGCACTCAGAGAGACTAAGGGAGATACGCTCAGACTGTTAGGTTGACGCCCTTGGGCTCTTGGGCACGTTACATTACCACAGCGCTGGGGCTGGGGCGGCTGGGGCTGGGGCGGGCTGGGGTTGGGCTGGGGTTGGGTTGGGTTGGGCTGGGGCAGGCTGAGCCGGGTTGGGCTTGGACGGGCTGGGGTTGGGCTGAGCCGGGGCGGGGTTGGGCTTGGGCTAGGCTGGGGCGGGCTGGCCCATTCAATCCCACTGGATGGTCACTACAGGCAGGGCCGGAGCAAAGCAGAGCAGAGCCCAGACAGCAGAACCACAGAAACCCAACCAGGGCCAGCCAAGGCTATTTACAGCCTTACACGGACAGACAACCCAGGAGGGGAGAGTAGACAGTCTGTTTGTGTGAGTATGGCCTAACAACATTTCTACAAAAACGATCTGCATTGACCCTTATATTTTTGTTTTTATTTCTACACTGACTTTATGCACACTACACACACTCACATTCCAACACACACACACACACACATTCATACTGAGTCTACACACACACACTAACATTCAATCATAATTTACGCTGCTGCTACTCTGTTTATCATATATCCTGATGCGTAGTCACTTTACCCCCATTCGTCAACTTACCAGCATTACGACCAGGAATACGACTTTCCCAAAGCGGATTCTCTGTTTGGTACCCCAACTAGGACAATAGACTGGATCCCAGTCGGCGACTCAAAAGCTCGAGACCCAAGGTCTCGACCCAGCCCTGTGCAACTGGGTCCTGGACTTCCTGACGGGCCCAGGTGGTGAGGGTAGGAAACAACATCTCCACCCTGCTGATCCTCAGCACTGGGGCCCCACAAGGGTGCGTTCTCAGCCCTCTCCTGTACTCCCTGTTTACCCATGACTGCGTGGCCAAGCACGCATCCAACTCAATCATCAAGTTTGCTGACGACACTACAGTGGTAGGCTTGATTACCAACAACAACGAGACGGCCTACAGGGAGGAGGTGAGGGCCCTCGGAGTGTGGTGTCAGGAAAATAACCTCTCACTCAATGTCAACAAAACAAAGGAGATGATCGTGGACTTCAGGAAACAGGAGAGGGAGCACCCCCCTATCCACATCGACGGGACAGTAGTGGAGAAGGTGGAAAGTTTTAAGTTCCTCGGCGTACACATCACGAACAAACTGAAATGGTCCACCCACACAGACAGCGTGGTGAAGAAGGCGCAACAGGAGGCTGAAGAAATTCGGCTTGTCACCAAAAACACTCACAAACTTCTACAGATGCACAATCGAGAGCATCCTGTCGGCTGTATCACCGCCTGGTACGGCAACTGCTCCGCCCACAACCGTAAGGCTCTCCAGAGGGTAGTGAGGACTGCACAACGCATCACCGGGGGTAAACTACCTGCCCTTCAGGACACCTACACCACCCGATGTCACAGGAAAGCCAAAAAGATTATCAAGGACAACAACCACCCGAGCCACTGCCTGTTCACCCCGATATCTTCCAGAAGGCGAGGTCAGTACAGGTGCATCAAAGCTGGGACCGAGAGACTGAAGAACAGCTTCTACCTCAAGGCCATCAGACTGTTAAACAGCCATCACTAACATTGAGTGGCTGCTGCCAACATACTGACTTAAAACTCTAGCCACTTTAAAAATAGGAATTGAATGTAACAAATGTATCACTAGCCACTTAAACAATTTTGTATATAATGTTTACATATCCGACATTACTCATATCAAATGTATACACTGTACTCTAAACCATCTACTGAATCTTGCCTATGCCATTCGGCCATCGACTCAAATCTCTAGCCACTTTAATAATTATAATTGGTTGAAATAAATGTATCACTAGCCACTTTAAACAATGCCATTTATATAATGTTTACATATCCTACATTACTCATCTCATGTGTATATACTGTACTCCATACCATCTACTGCATCTTGCCTATGCTCATCCATATATTTATATGTACATACTCGTATTCATTCCTTTACTCTTGTGTGTATAAGGTAGTTGTGAATTTGTTAGATTACTTGTTAGATACTACTGCATGGTCGGAACTAGAAGCACAAGCATTTCGCTACACTCACATTAACATCTGCTAACCATGTGTATGTGACAAATAAAATGTGATTTGATTTGATACATATCTACCCCTACCACTCCAGTATCCCTGCACATTGAAAATATTGTATTGGCACTGACCCTGGAACTGACCCTGTATATTGCTTACTGCCCCTGGAACTGCCCCTGTATATAGCTTACTGACCCTCTATATAGCTTACTGACCCTAGAACTGACCCTGTATATAGCTTACTGACCCTGGAGCTGCCCCTGTATATAGCTTACTGACCCGGGAACTGCCCCTGTATATAGCATACTGACCCTGGAACTGACCCTATATATAGCTTACTGACCCTGGAGCTGCCCCTGTATATAGCTTACTAACCCAGGAACTGCCCCTGTATTTAGCATACTGACCTTAGCTACTGACCCTGGAACTGACCCTATATATAGCTTACTGACTCTGGAACTGACCCTGTATATAGCTTACTGACCCTAGCTACTGACCCTGGAACTGACCCTATATATAGCTTACTGACCCTGGAACTGACCCTGTATATAGCTACTGACCCTGGAACTGACCCTGTATATAGATTACTTACTTTCTCGTGTTCTTCTTATTTCTGGTGTGCTTTTGTTCTACTTTACCTTTTTATAGCTCTACTGATATTGATTACTGCATTGCTGGGAAAGAGCAAGCAGGAAAGGCATTTCACTGTACTTGTGCACGTGACAATAAAACTTTAAACACACACACACACAAACACACACACACACAACACACACACAGCCCTCTGACTACACTAAAAGAGGCAGAGGTTGTTAATTGACAGAAAGCTACTTAAAGACATGTGTCATCAAACAAAGTGATTCATTATAGCCACTCAGCCACTCCTTAATGCGATACGTGGAAGACTGGGAACATACAGTACATGTCAAGGATTATTTATAACAGTTTACTGGGCAGGCAGGCGGGAACTATGGACCATAAATCCATTCTGAACATTAAGTAACAACATGTTGGGGAAAAAAATATTCATCCTACCTCTAAGCAGTGCTTTATATCTGTAAAAATATTATTCTAATTATATTCCACATATCCCTACTTTATCATAAAAAATAAAAATCTGAGTCAGACACAAACAGGTAACTTCCCAAATGCGGAGTCTAGGAATTTCGGTATTCCACTGTCTCTCCCCAACCGAGGAAGTCTAAATCGACTAACCTTGTGTGTCAATGACCTAAAGCATTTGGCGCTCTGGCCATCAAGTCCCAGACCATGCTTTGAGTGCATCCCCTTCTCTCTCTGTCAGGCCACAGCAACGCTCAGGAAGGCTCTGTCCTCAGTAACAAACTATGTATGTCATTCACACATTTTTATAACACCATCCTAACAAGATCACATTTTAGCTGAGAAAGAGTTGTGTGCCATGCAGCATTGTTGAAGCAGAGCAAGGCATTTCATACTAGCCATAACAAGAGATACAGTGCATTCGGAAAGTATTCAGACCCCTCGACTTTTTCCATATTTTGTTACGTTACAGCCTTATTCTTAAATTGATTAAATATTTTTTTCCCCTCATCAATCTGCACACAATACAATGACAAAGGGAAAACGGAAATATCACATTTACATAAGTATTCAGACCCTTTACTCAGTACTTTGTTGGGCCAGCATCCCGGAGCCACCTCTTCACTGTTGATGTTAAGACTGGTGTTTTGCGAGTACTATTTAATTAAGCTGCCAGTTGAGGACTTGTGAGGCGTCTGTTTCTCAAACTAGACACTCTAATGTACTTGTCCTCTTGCTCAGTTATGCACCGGGGCCTCCCACTCCTCTTTCTATTCTGGTTAGAGACAGTTTGCTCTGTTCTGAGAAGGGAGTAGTACACAGCATTGTACGAGATCTTCAGTTTCTTGGCAATTTCTCGCATGGAATAGCCTTCATTTCTCAGAACAAGAATAGACTGACGAGTTTCAGAAGAAAGTTATTTGTTTCTAGCCATTTTAAACCTGTAATCAAACCCACAAATGCTGATGCTCCAGATACTCAACTAGTCTAAAGGTTTTATTGCTTCTTTAATCAGAACAACAGTTTTCAGCTGTGCTAACATAATTGCAAAAGGGTTTTCTAATGATCAATTAGGCTTTTAAAATTAAAAACTTGGATTAGCTAACACAACGTGCCTTTGGAACACAGGAGTGATGGTTGCTGATAATGGGCCTCTGTACGCCTATGTAGATATTCCATAAGAAATTTCCAGCTACAATAGTCATTTACAACATTAACAATGTCTACACTGCATTTCTGATCAATTTGATGTTATTTTAATTGACAAAAAAAAGCTTTTCTTTCAAAAACAAGGACATTTCTAAGTGACCCTAAAGTTTTGAACGGTAGTGTATGTACATTTTTTTTATTTTACTAGGCAAGTCAGTTAAGAACAAATTCTTATTTTCAATGATGGCCTAGGAACAGTGGGTTAACTGCCTGTTCAGGGGCAGAACAACAGATTTGTACCTTGGGGATTTGAACTTGCAACCTTTTGGTTACTAGTCCAACGCTCTAACCACTAGGCTACCCTGCCGACCCAAATAAGGTATTTCTGCAAAAATGTCTAAAAACCAGTTTTTGCTTTGTCATTATGGGGTATTGTGTGTAGATTGAGGATTTGTTTTTATTTTATCCATTTTAGAATAAGGCTGTAATGTAAAAAAAATTGGGAAAAAGTCAAGGGGTCAAGTCAAGGGGTCTGAATACTTTCCGAAGGCAATGTAACACAAACAATATAGTGATACTGTAACTCTTATGTACCATAAGGTTACAGTACTTTCAGATCAAAGCTCTCATTTCATCATGAAATTGTCACCCAATATTTCAGAAAAGAGCGTGCACGTGTAAGCCTAGGCCTTGAGCTGTTTTCTAAGAAGACATGAAGTTGATCAACTCCCTCAGGGCTGACGCAGGAGAACAGCTTTATTTTCCTACTCCTGTCCTCCACATTTCCCTTTGATTCAGTTCAGTACCATCCAAACAAAATCACGGATGTTTTTGCAACATAAATCCAAATCACCAACAATAATGCTGATGATGCAGCTAATGCCTTAGCCATGTTCACAAAACCTGCAGATTGCAGACCCTTTCTTTTTCTGCAGGGTCATACATCAAAAGCATCTGGACAGGTTCATAGCAATTCAGAGAATGAAATTGGGCAATATTTTTCTCCTGACACAAACCTATTCACTCCTATCGGTGATAAAGGTCTCAGGATTATATGAATAGACAGAGATATGAACAACACGTATGACATATGACTCACTATGTTGTCATCCAGGTGTCAAGGCTCTGTGTGATAATGATGACCGTGCCCAGATGGAGAACTCCCAGAAGTAATTCTGACATCACATAATGGAGTAATTGTCCACTCCTCAAGGCTGGGCTGTTTGTGCAGGGAGTTGGTTGTGGTGGTGGTGGTGGTGGTGAAAGCATTGACAAAAGAAAGCCTATTGAGGCCCCTCCATTCCTCCATAGAAGAGTTATCTTTGGTGCTAGGCTAGCAAACACATCGCACAAAACGTGTAGTTACGGTGTTGTTAACTTAGACCATGACGAGTTACAATTAATAACAACTGGTATGTGGCAGGTGACTTAAATCAACCAGTAAAACCAGTGACCTTTCATCAGGTTTGTCCTACGGAGATCTGACTCAGCAAACCCTACATTCATTAAAGCAGGCAGAGCACTCCATTCTTGTAGGCTATATTTTCTCAAGAATACAACTGAAAGTAACAAGAGCAGTATAATGATGTATTCCTGAGCAACCAGACTCCAAGAGCAGATCGATGGGAAATCCTCATGTGGCATACTGTCTGCCACCCTCGGTGCTCCTGGCTATGCTCAACGCACAACTGCCACATTGGATTTCAACTTTTAATCATTACATGATTTAAGTCAAAGCAGTTTCTCAACTAGTGTACAAAATTGCTTTCTGAATTTCGAGAGGAGGATGTATTACACATTGAGACAAAATATCCATATTTGATTCCTTGCAATTTATAATTTAAGAAATTCAGTTGTTTAGTGCACAACTACATGTAGCCAAAATGTATAGATAACAGATTGTCATGTTAGAAGGTGGAAATCGATTTGCATTGAAATTACCTAAAATATTATTCTAAAGAGTGCTATCCAATCCAATAAGATCTTTATAAGACAGTTTTTAGGTTTATGGTTTAAATTCAGTTCTCCCCAAAAAGTGAGCTCACGGTTTGATTAAGAGTAAGCTTGTTATCCACACATGATATCAGCCATCATTTAGCCCTTTTCCCCATCATTATACTATATCTGCTTCTTCTCCAGGCAAATCACATGTTAACAAATCAGGATACCACCTCACTAATGACTACTAAGTACATACTGTACAAGTCTGAACAAAACACCAGCGCTAAAAACATATAAGATAGTTAGTATGTGATATCTCAGAAACAAATAGCATTTGATATGGTTTGGGCTTCAGCACAGTAAAAGAGTGGGTTTGTCAGAAGTTACACTATTATTACAATGGCCATTTGTTTAAAATTGAGGATATTATATTCACATGGGGGTGTGTGCTACACACAAGCACACACACACTACAACCTGGAGGCTGAAATGCATCATGTGTACACTAACACATCCCAGTGATCTTGCAGCAGTCAGTGGTAGCCTTAACCTCTCCACATTGTAACCACTCCCAGGCAGATTTATGAAAACTGAACACCACTGCTGTCACATGAGTGATGGTGTGTCCTAAGTACAAAGTACAAAAGCGTATACTCCTGTATAAGTTTATGACTCCATCACAAAAATGTAGGCTATAAGATTACAATGAAACTGTGGCCGCTGGTTTGAATACCCGAGCCGACAAGGTGAAAAATCTGCCGATGTGCCCTTGAGCAAGGCACTTAACCCTAATTCGCTCCAGGGGCGCCGTACTACTATGGCTGACCCTGTAAAACAACACATTTCAGTGTGCCTATCCAGTGTATGTAGGGGGAAAAAACATACAAAAACATACAACAACAAAAACACAACACACCACTTGGCATGAGTGCAGAAGATTTACGCTCACTGAACAGCATCCCCAGGCTACATTTTAATGGTCTCAATGCATCCATAGAAACAGTAGCACTTATACTAATAACTTAATTTCCTATAGGGCATAGCTGTCCAAATACATAACAATGATGGCTCTAATCCTGCATGTATCATACCTTTTATAAGCAGTTAGGCTATTGACCAAACGATTGAAGAGTAATACATTGGCATCCGCACTACAGTATAAGCCTCCCATGTAGTACACTGCATCACTGACTTACCATAGACCACCAGGTTAGTTTAAAAAACCTGGTGTACATTTTGACATCAGGCATTACAAGTTAAAACATTATATTTAAATTATTAATCAATCAATGAATACATTAAGCAAGCTATTATACTGAGGCCATAGCGGGTTAAATAGCGGGTTAAATAGCGGGTTAAATAAAATGTATGATACATGCAGTGCTAAGGTTTTGTGTTAAGATCTTCATTCGTTACAGGTACTTAAATCTGTTTGGCACAATACATTATCAGGCACGGGAGAAATATTCTTTCCCGGGAGGCAAATCTATTTTCACCGTGCAGCCCAATCAGCAACAGACTGAACTGAACGCATCTCCACTTTTTAGACAGTTACTTTACAATGGAGCATGAACCACTTGAGAATTGATCAATGTTTTAATCTGCCAAATAAAGCTCGCTGTTTTTAAGACATGTCCTATTGCTTATTTAAAACAGGGTTGGCTTATTTAATTTGTTTAGGATCATCAATCATTATTGTCTGTTAGAATAATGCTATTCATAAAATATGATTCACCTGTTTCTCCGGACGGTACAGCACCTAACAAATACGACTGGTTCACACGTAATTTGAACAGACTTCGTAATGATAACGGTTTTATTTTAGTGCTGTGCCATGGACATGGTGATTATGGGATACAATGTATCAAAGTACTCCCTTAATCATGTTGTAGCGTTACGTTAATTTCGCCTGCAATAATGTATCATCGTCTCAGGATTCAAACTTTATGCAGTGACACTGTGTACTGGCAAGCAATGCCTGCTGTTTACCGAGACCTTGCCGCCAACACAGAGCTGACAGAAGTCACCCTCCCTCGGCCCGCCATTCCTTACGGTACCGCGAAATGTTGTATAGAAATATGAACACGTTTCTTACTATGCCAAGCAATAAGCTACCATTATGCAAAATCATTGTGTTGTATGACAACCTTGGCAGAAGAGCAATGCCATCGGACGCGGGCGTCATCTGTCATTCATTCATGTACCTGTCATCGTAGCAGAAATCGGCGCCCAGAGTGTTGACATAGAGGACCAAAGCCACAGCGCTGCACACGAATTCTGCAATCATTTCTCAAAAAAGAAAACAAGAATAGAAAACGAAGAACAGTGGAGATAGATCTCAAATCCGATCTCTATTCTCTCTCTCCGTCTTTGTAAAGATGTCTCTACGAAAACAGAAATTCCAATTCCCCATCCTCGCAAAGTGTTGAAAGTGGATAATCCAGGCATCCTCCTTCTAACCCATTTTGAGCTAGAGGAGGGCAGTTTTGATCCGACACGAACTAGAGCAAAACGGCCAGCATTTACGGTTTCTGTGACAGCATTTGCACGCCTTTCCTACAAGACTGCTCATATGATGCATAGTGAGTGGTCCGCTGGATAAACGTCGTGCTTGAGCCGCGTGTGGTTCAAATGATCTTCTGCGCATGTGCGATGCCCCTCCTCCCCACAGTGAATAGAAGAAAGGATGCTAATGATTTGAGGATTAGGCTAGACTGCGTGGTGATGGCACACCTCTTGATTGCCAACCGCTGGTATCCCCATAGCCTTTCTATGTGTATTCTAGCCGTGATTATATAGCCCCTTATGAGTGTGAATATGCCATTCTTTGTTTAAAGGAACAGTGACACCGGTCGCGCGTGTTTTTTCCACCCTCTGGAGAGCTCTTTGTATACACAGCATAGTCGCATAATCTGGTTTTAAACCGAGCAGTAGGCTTAAAGCAGTACTTGGTTAGGGCCACTGCACCAGGCATACAAATACAAGGTTTGATCTACCCTCTGCTGCAACCATTTTTTATATAAATATAATTTAACCTAATTGAATAGAACTACTGGCCCACAGGGATACAAAATATAGTTATTCAGGCTTCAAATGTCTGTTGATTTTTGGATTATAAAATCTGAAATGGCATAATGGTTGTTGTTCATTACTCTTAAATAACCAATCAACAGACATTTGATTAGAGACCAAGGATTGTATGTCAGAAATGAGAATGTGAAATGACAGGTGTCTTCTCTAACATGTTAACCCTGTAGTAAATATTCCATTGAGGCTTGCCTTCAGAGGCAAAAGACTCCACTTAAATTGCAATAAACCTGCGGCAGAAAAGAATGAACAATATTCTTAGCAGACTAAACTCCACTCCATGGTGAATGAAGTTTCTGATTAGAATACTCCACCAACAGAGTGGAGCAGAGACCAGGCTATGTGGAATCTAGCTCCAACTACATCGATTCGCCCAAGATCAATACTTCAAAAAATGTAAATTATGAAACGGCAACCTTGTATCTGTGTTTGTCCTCAGTATTTGCGTGCCTTTCTTTATTTCCATACTTTTTCAATAAACATTAATCAAATACAACCACCGACATCAGAAACTTCCTTCACCATGGAGGGGAATTTATTCCGCTACCTCGGGAGATCATTTGAAGTTAAATTGTGTTAAAGAAATCTAGAGAAATACTATGACCGCCTGGGGGGAAAAAATATTTCCAGGGGAAGTAGGTGTAATATCTGAATGACCTATTACTATCCATAACGTACAACATGGTTATAACACAATTATAACAAATCCATTCCTTTAGTATGAATCAAGGCAAGCGGGGTGTCTTTACAGCAATTATTTACTTTTTTCTTGATGTGTGGCCATTGCAGGCTACTACGACGAATGCTTCCATTGGTCTTTGAAAACATCCAGTAGAGGGCTCACACAGCAAGAAGAGCAACACTGACTGTTCGCAGCAACAGGGAGTCAAACTTTGAAGCAATGCAGCACAGTCATTCTTCCAACTGTATCAAGTGTTTTACACTAAAGCAAGTGTTTTCAATACGCATTATTGGAATAATATAACCATTCGAGTGTGTTGATATGGAGAGATTGAGATGAAGTAGGGGGAACAGATGAGAAAAACTAAAAACAGAATCAATCTCTGTGCTCCATAGTGTGCTCCACAGACAAAGAGGCCAGTATGGTTTACTGCACTTATGCGCTTGAGCAATGGAGCAAACAGAGCATCTGCAACTCCACTTGCAAAATAGAGGTGCAAATGTGTTTTTGCACCCCCACTTTCTTACCAAAAAAGTATCATGATCCATCGGGTAATTTGCCATTTTCAATGATTAGTAACGTTTTTAGCTAGTCTGTATTAAAATTGATATGTCCATTTTATATACTGTATTATATAATAATGAACAGATTGCATTTTGCATCCGCCATCGCCTCAAGATGAATGCTTTTGCCCACTGGAAGGTTTTGCTTCCCTACCACACACCACTGTTTTGGTTTAGTGCAGTTAGAAAGCACTAATTGTACCATTGGTGTTTAAAAGGAAAAGACACCTTGTATCGTTGTTTCATGTACGATGCACTCAAGGTGTTCTTACATATCATTTGAGAGGCGTGCACCACATGGACATTTTGTCATTTCACTTTGCCTGTAAGAACCATGATGAGCACAGGCATGTCTGACTAGGCTTCGCTGTACCACAGCCTCTGGGAGAATCTCAATTGCTCGCATCCTCTCTCCTTGCCTCACAGGGGAGGGACCTCTGGCTTCCATCAGCCTACCAAAGGTTGCACCTTTGGAATAAACTGAATGTCCGGTAGCTCACGGGTTGTCACTGAGTAGCTCGCAAGGATATAACAAAGACAGTAGAGTATGAAGCACAAAAGGCTGGTGGCACGTTAAATGGGGAGGACGAGCTTGTGGTAATGGCTGGAGCAGAATGGGTGGAATGGTATCAAATACATCAATCATATGGGTTCCATGTTTGATGCCATTCCATAGGCTCCGTTCCAGGCATTATTATGAGCCATCCTCCCCTCAGGAGCCTCCACTGGAATGAAGATAGGTTAAAACTGCTTTTCCAATAGAAATCTCTGATCACACTTGTAGGCGATGTCATGTTGACATTGGTTAGCTAAGCGCATGCGTAGAACTAAGCAATATAGAATTGTTTTAAGAAGGTCATACCAAGGAATATTTTGCTATTTGATTTTGGAATTTTAAGATCCCTTGAAGTATCAAAAAATACATATAATAGTTTTTTGATGAAAAATGTTATTTGGCCTTACTGCTATTAGCCCATACAATTGCATTGAATAACAGTTGCACTACATGGAACAACAGATAGTCACCCAAAATAATTCTGAAGGAAGTTTGTTCTGAAGTGTCTGTCCTATATCTTAAGAAAGATAAGGAATTATTATTAATATTATTATAATTATATATTTTTTTACATGTATTTAACCCCATATTGTTGGAACTGAACAGAATCCTTATATACTTCCATTAACCTTTTCAAATGGTAATGGAGGACCTTCAGACGAGTCTTGTGAGGCCTGTGGGCATCCTACAGAGTCTCACCTTTGCACAGAAGGGTCATAATAGTGTGAAGTTGGAAGACAGAAGTTGGAAGATCGGCTGTACTGAGTTCAAATGAGTCCCAAGATGCTTGTGAGGGTCGTAGAGCAAAACGTAGAACACTATCGTGTTTGTGAGAGTCAACTGTCCATAGATGGGTCATAATAGTTTCTAGCCCAAACAGTTTGAACGCTACATACGATTTTGTGTGAAAACCGATTTTTGGGATGTCTCATGGTCTGACAAACACTGCTCTGGCTCTGTCACCTTTCCCCGTAGATGCGGAAGTGTGACATAGGTGGATGTGGATGATTGAGACGCTTCCAATGCAAAAAAACCCGGATATCTCTAGCTTAAACTGACGGATTTTGATGGGGTATTTTTTATTATGATAATTAGATTTCCGCGGGGGCGTGGATATTGACTGTAGGGAGGGTTTTATTTTTTGTAAGTGTATTTAAAAAAAAATATATATATATATACAGTTGAAGTCAGAAGTTTACATACAGTGAGGGAAAAAAGTATTTGATCCCCTGCTGATTTTGTACGTTTGCCCACTGACAAAGAAATGATCAGTCTATAATTTTAATGGTAGGTTTATTTGAACAGTGAGAGACAGAATAACAACAAAAAAATCCAGAAAAACGCATGTGAAAAATGTTATTAATTGATTTGCATTTTAATGAGGGAAATAAGTATTTGACCTCTCTGCAAAACATGACTTAGTACTTGGTGGCAAAACCCTTGTTGGCAATCACAGAGGTCAGACGTTTCTTGTAGTTGGCCACCAGGTTTGCACACATCTCAGGAGGGATTTTGTCCCACTCCTCTTTGCAGATCTTCTCCAAGTCATTAAGGTTTCGAGGCTGACGTTTGGAAACTCGAACCTTCAGCTCCCTCCACAGATTTTCTATGGGATTAAGGTCTGGAGACTGGCTAGGCCACTCCAGGACCTTAATGTGCTTCTTCTTGAGCCACTCCTTTGTTGCCTTGGCCGTGTGTTTTGGGTCATTGTCATGCTGGAATACCCATCCACGACCCATTTTCAATGCCCTGGCTGAGGGAAGGAGGTTCTCACCCAAGATTTGACGGTACATGGCCCCGTCCATCGTCCCTTTGATGCGGTGAAGTTGTCCTGTCCCCTTAGCAGAAAAACACCCCCAAAGCATAATGNAATTGATTTGCATTTTAATGAGGGAAATAAGTATTTGACCCCTCTGCAAAACATGACTTAGTACTTGGTGGCAAAACCCTTGTTGGCAATCACAGAGGTCAGACGTTTCTTGTAGTTGGCCACCAGGTTTGCACACATCTCAGGAGGGATTTTGTCCCACTCCTCTTTGCAGATCTTCTCCAAGTCATTAAGGTTTCGAGGCTGACGTTTGGCAACTCGAACCTTCAGCTCCCTCCACAGATTTTCTATGGGATTAAGGTCTGGAGACTGGCTAGGCCACTCCAGGACCTTAATGTGCTTCTTCTTGAGCCACTCCTTTGTTGCCTTGGCCGTGTGTTTTGGGTCATTGTCATGCTGGAATACCCATCCACGACCCATTTTCAATGCCCTGGCTGAGGGAAGGAGGTTCTCACCCAAGATTTGACAGTACATGGCCCCGTCCATCATCCCTTTGATGCGGTTAAGTTGTCCTGTCCCCTTAGCAGAAAAACACCCCCAAAGCATAATGTTTCAACCTCCATGTTTGACGGTGGGGATGGTGTTCTTAGGATCATAGGCAGCATTCCTCCTCCTCCAAACACGGCGAGTTGAGTTGATGCCAAAGAGCTCCATTTTGGTCTCATCTGACCACAACACTTTCACCCAGTTGTCCTCTGAATCATTCAGATGTTCATTGGCAAACTTCAGACGGGCATGTATATGTGCTGCAGGATTTCAGTCTTTCACGGCGTAGTGTGTTACCAATTGTTTTCTTGGTGATTATGGTCCCAGCTGCCTTGAGATCATTGACAAGATCCTCCCATGTAGTTCTGGGCTGATTCCTCACCACTCTCATGATCATTGCAACTCCACGAGGTGAGATCTTGCATGGAGCCCCAGGCCCGAGGGAGATTGACAGTTCTTTTGTGTTTCTTCCATTTGCAAATAATCGCACCAACTGTTGTCACCTTCTCACCAAGCTGCTTGGCGATGGTCTTGTAGCCCATTCCAGCCTTGTGTATGTCTACAATCTTGTCCCTGACATCCTTGGAGAGCTCTTTGGTCTTTGGTGGAGAGTTTGGAATCTGATTGATTGATTGCTTCTGTGGACAGGTGTCTTTTATACAGGTAACAAGTTGAGATTAGGAGCACTCTCTTTAAGGACGATCCGCCAAGCCACACTGCTTCTTGACACAATTCCCGCTTAACCTGGAAGCCAGCCACACCAATGTGTCGGAGGAAACACCGTACACCTGGCGACCGTGTCACCGTGCATGCGCCCGGCCCGCCACAGGAGTCACTAGAGCGCGATGGGACATCTAAACCCTCCCCTAACCCGGACGACGCTGGGCCAATTGTGCGCCGCCTCATGGGTCTCCTGGTCATTGCCGGCTGCGACACAGCCTGGAATCGAACCAGGATCTGAAGTGACACAGCTTAGACCGTCTGTAGGGGGTGTTAACCAGAAATATTTTTTTTCTTTAAATACTGTAAAACTATTTGGTGGAATGTGCTTTGAATTTTTTATGTTTTGTCTTGAAGACAACGTTAATTTGCTTTGACTCTAGTGTACCATTTGCCTACATGTGCATTTGCTGACAGGCATTTGCGGGGCACAACAAAAAATTAACCAAACCAAGCATCACACAGTTCTTCTCTCTAAATTCCCTTTCCCTTCCATGTCTCCCTCACTCAACTGCAATCTGACTGATCCCTCTACACACATTTCTTGAGTGAACGCACAAGCTCGCTTTAGACCTACAGAAATAAATACCTATAAAAACGTATCTAACTGATGTTATAAGCAAGCTACATTCCTTACCAAATGATAACAGTTTTATCACAAATTCAAAATGGACTGGTTGATTGAAGTAGGGAAATATGTGTTCCAACAATGAGCTGCAGTTTTTGAATAATTGCGTTCCTGTGTACAGTGCCTTCAGAAAATATTCATACCCCTGGACTTATTCCACATTTTGTTGTGTTACAGCTGAAATTCAAAATGGATTAAATTGATTATTGTTATAACCCATCTACACACAATACCCCATAATGACAAGTGAAAACATGTTTTTAGAAATGCTAATTTACTGAAAATTACACCGATTACAGCTCTAATCGCTTTGCACACCTGCATTGTACAATATTTGCCAATTCACATTTTCAAAATTCTTCAAGCTCTGTCAAATTAGTTGTTGATCATTGCTAGACAATCATTTTCAAGATTATAGGCAAACTCCGCACTGAACTATAGGCTATAGGCTAGACACTAATCCGGACGCTTATAAAAAATCTTGCTATGCTCTCTGACGAACCATCAAACAGGCAAAGCGTCAATACAGGAATAAGATCAAATCCTACTATACAGGCTTGTTGGATGTGGAAGTGCTTGCAAACTATCATGGATTACAAAGGGAAATCCAGCCGCGAGCTGCCCAGTGACGCAAGCCTACCAGTCGAGCTAAATGCCTTCTATGCTTGCTTCGATGCAAGCAACACTGAACCATGCATGAGAGCACCAGCTGTTCCAGACAACTGTGTGATCACGCAGTTGCCGATGTTGCCGATGAGAGAAAAACCTTTAAACAGGTTAACATTCACAAGGCCAGATGGATTACCAGGATGCATACTCAGAGCATGCGCTGACCAGCTGGCACGTGTCTTCACTGACATTCTCAACCTCTCCCTGACCCAGTCTGTAATACCTACATGTTTCAAGCAGACCACCATAATCCCTGTGCCCAAGAACGCCAAGATAACCTGCCGCCCCGTAGCACTCACATCTGTAGCCATGAAATGCTTTGAAAGGCTGGTCGTGGCTCACATCAACACCATCATCCCAGAAACCCTGGACCTACTCCAATTCGCATATCGCCCAACAGATCCACAGACGACCCAATCTCTATTGCAATGCACAATGCCATTTCCCACCTGGAGAAAAGGAACACCCATGTGAGAACGCTGTTCATTGACTACAGCTCATCGTTCAACACTAGGGTGCCCACGAAGCTCATCTCTAAGCTAAGTAACCTGGGACTGAATACCTCATGGTGAGGGTAGGCAACAACACATCCGCCATGCTGACCATCAACACGGGGGCCCCTCAGGGGTGTGAGTGCTTAGTCCCATCCTATACTCTCTGTTCACCCACAACTGCGTAGCCAGGCATGACTCCAACACCACCATTAAGCTTGCCGACGACATGACGTTGGTAGGCCTCATCCCCGACGATGATGAGACAGTCTATAGGGAGGAGGTCAGAGACCTGGCAGTGTGGTGATAGGACAACAACCTCTCCCTCAAATGTGAGCAAGACAAAGAAGCTGATCGTGGACTACAGGAAAAGGAGGTTCGAGCTTACCCCCATTCACATCGATGGGGCTGTAGTGGAGCGGGTTGAGAGCTTCAAGTTCCTTGGTGTACAGATCACTAAGGACCTATCATGGTCCAAACACACCAACACAGTCATGAATCAAATCAAATAAAATCAAATTTTATTTGTCACATACACATGGTTAGCAGATGTTAATGCGAGTGTAGCGAAATGCTTGTGCTTCTAGTTCCGACCATGCAGTAGTATCTAACAAGTAATCTAACAAATTCACAACAACTACCTTATACACACAAGAGTAAAGGAATGAATACGAGTATGTACATATAAATATATGGATGAGCGATGGCTGACCGGCATAGGCAAGATGCAGTAGATGGTATGGAGTACAGTATATACACATATATATATATATAT
>QNTS01000030.1:793905-846324 GCA_003317085.1 Hucho hucho | reverse complement strand
GATTTCGTCTACTTTGTTGTCAAGAGACTGTACATTGGCGATTAAAATACTCGGGAGAGGTGCACGATGCGCCCGTCGACGTAGCTTGACCAAAAGACCGGCGCGTTTCCCTCTTCTCCGGCGCCGCCGTTGTTTTGATTCGCCGCGTGCTATCCAGTCTATTGTTGTGGTTGGGTTAGCAAACCGAGAATCCTCTTTGGGAAAGTCGTATTCCTGGTCGTAATGTTGGTAAGTTGACGTTGCTCTTATATCCAATAGTTCCTCCCGGTTGTATGTAATAAAACTTAATATTTCCCGGGGTAACAATGTAAAAAGTAATACATAAAAAAACAAAATACTGCATGATGTCCTGAGAACGTGAAGCGAGGCTGCCATCTCTGTCGGCGCCGGAACTATGCTCCGGAACTAAAGGGCACGACTAAGAGGGCACGACAATGCCTATTCCCACCTCAGGAGGCTGAAAATATTTGGAATGGGATCTCAGATGCTCAAAACGTTATACAGCTACACCATTGAGAGCATCCTGACTGGTTGCATCACCGCTTAGTGTGGCAATTGCTCTGCATCTGACCGCAAAGAGATACAGAGGGTAGTGTGTACGGCCCTGCCATCCAATACCTCTATAGCATGCTGTGTCAGAGTAAGGCACAAAAAATTGTCAAAGATTCCAGCCACCCAAGTCATTGACTGTTCTCTCTGCTACCGCACGACAAGCGGTACCGGAGAGCCAAGTTAGGGACCAAAAGGCTCTTTAACAGCTTCTACCCCCAAGCCATAAGACTGCTGAACAGTTAATCAAATGGCTACCAGAACTATTTACATTGACCCCATTCTTTTATTCTCATCTATTATAATGTTTTTGCACTGGCTCTCTTGGACAGGCTTGATGTACACTCACTGAACTCTAGCCACACACTCACACATACTGTACTACACTGACACTGACACAAACACAAACACACACAAAACACACAAGCATTTCACGGTAAGGTCTACACCTGTTGTATTCGGCGTATGTGACAAATAAAATGCTTTTTGAATCTGTTTGAAATTCACAGCTCGCCTTAAGGACCTTACAGATAACTGTATGTGTGGGGTACAGAGATGAGGTAGTCATTCAAAAATCATGTTAAACATTATTATTCCACACAGAGTGAGCACATGCAAGTTATTATGTGACTTGTTAAGCAGATTTTTACACCTGAACTGATTTAGGCTTGCCATGACAAAGGGGTTGACTCAAGACATTTCAGCTTTTCATTTTTTACTACATTTGTAAAAATGTCAAAATAAATAATTCCACCTTGACATTATAGGGTGTTGTTTGTAGGCCAGTGACAAACCATCTCAATTTAATCCATTTAAAATTCAGGCAGTAACACAACAAAAATGTATGTTGAAAAAGCAAAGTGGTGTGAATATTTTCTGAATGCACTGTATTTTCCGCTTAAACTCCTTCGCAAACTGTCAGTGGCGTTTAAGAATTGGTTAGCCTAGGGTTAGGATATAACCCCCCTAAACATAGACAGATTCCGACACAAAAAAAACAAACATTTGTTTGATAAACACCATATTTTCATCGGAATAATTAAGCCTTACTCACCAAACAGATGTTGTGGCCATAATTCATTACCATGTATAAAAAATAAGACAGATTTTGGTTTGTAACCAATTTGCCAAATTGAGCCCCATTTCAAATTATCACTCTATGAAAATAACTATTCTAGACACAAGATGCGCATCACTTCGCAATTGCAACTTTTTTTATTTGGAAAAATATTCTGTTCCATTTTATTATGTTATATTACATAATGTTTTTTTACTATAAAATAGGAGTTTCTTGACTGTGATAAGGGCTCGGGAAATAAGAGGGTCTTGTTTGCTAAATTATCGAAACAAGGCTTTGCCATTGCACAGCCATAGGCTTCTACAAGCAAGCGCCACTGCTGAGGTTGCTGCCTTTTTGAAGATTGTGTTCCATATAATATAACCAGTTAATAGTACGGTTTCAATAAATCAATCATAAATGTCACTTGTTTTTTTATTGACTGAATATATATGGGGCAATTTAGCTATTCTGATTTGTTATCTGTAATGGTTATGATACATCAGGCATTGTTGAGCACTGTTGGCATATCAATTAAATGCGAGAAAAAAAAGAAGAAAAAAAACATCTGGGCTTGAGTTTAAAGTTCAATATAATTTATTGTGGCAGAACCAGAAAAATAGTTGTGTTCTGTTCAGAAATATGATTCCCTCCGTGAAGAAACAGTATAAAAATATATATTTACACCCCACTTTCAGACAAAGTCAAGCACCCAAGGCACTGCATATTGATGCAAGCTATTTGAATAGAGAGTCCCCCCATCTAGCGAGGAAGGCATCAATGTGGCCATTCTCTGAACAGCAAGAGACGATGATGTAATACATTTCAAGATTTAATTAAACTTTATGTGCCTGTAACCCATCTGCTAGTGAATGTCTGTGATCAGGCAATGTATTCTGCAATGTCAGTGAAAGCAGTATAGTTAAAACAAGGACATTTAAATATGTAGTATTTATGTTAGATAGATAGTTACTTTCAAACCTAAGGCTTTTTTCAGCAGGGACCAAAGTGTCCAATACCACTTGTTATTAACTCAATACAGAGCACATTTTTTTAATTTATCAGACACTCTTATCCAGAGTGACTTACAGTGGTGATTGTATACATTTTCATACTTTCTTTCCATAATTGTCCACCGTGGGAATCAAACCCACTACCTCTGGAGTTGCAAGCGCCATGCTCTACCAACTGTACTGCACAGGAGAGTAGAGAGCAAGGGAATGGCTTAAACTCTTTCAAATATTTATTGACTAATCAGAAATTATACCTTGTTAGTGTACAGCACAATGTAAGCAAAAGCAGCAAACATATTGTATGAACATGAAACAATATTAAACAGTCACTTTAATCTATGACTTAAACTTTCCAGTGATACTGTATATTGACAGCGTCTATTGAATGATGTACATTGTGTGAAATGTGTACACAATTTGTGTGTGTACAACACAAGTCATACGTTTGGACACACCTACTTATTCAAGGGTTTTGATTAATTTTACTATTTCCTACATTGCAGAATAATAGTGAAGACATCAAAACTATGAAATAACACATATGGAATCATGTAGTAACCAAAAAAGTGTTAAACATATCTAAATATATTTTGTATTTGAGATTCTTCAAAGTAGCCACCCTTTGCCTTGATGACAGCTTTGCACACTCTTGGTATTCTCTCAACCAGCTTCATGAGGTAGTCACCTGGAATGCATTTCAATTAACCTCTTCCGTGTCATTGGGGCGCTAGCGCCCCATTCCCGACACTACCCGGAGAAATGTAAGGCACCATATTTAAAATCCAAAAGTTGAATTATAAAACCTTCATCAAAATACAAGTGTTGCATAGTCTTCAAAAGCTTAGACTCTTGGCAATATCACAGCGTTGTCAGATTTCAAAAAGGCTTTACGGCGAAAGCACAACATTTGATTGTTTGAGGACAGTACCTCACATATTTTCTGCATTAGCATAATTTCATTACCAGCGCGGGTCTCACAAAACACATATAAGAGCTAAAATAAATCGCTTACCTTTGATGATCTTCTGCTGAGGGCAATCCGAAGTGTCCAAGCAAGACAATCCATGTTTCTTTTGTTAGAAAAAGTTATTGTT
Organism: Hucho hucho; assembly: GCA_003317085.1. NCBI lineage: Eukaryota > Metazoa > Chordata > Actinopteri > Salmoniformes > Salmonidae > Hucho > Hucho hucho. Next base: position 842,611 of record QNTS01000030.1, on the reverse strand, counting down.
TATATCCATAAATCTCCGTTTGGTTGGCGCGTTATGTTCAGAAAATCCACTGTCTACTCGCCCATTGTACAGTGAAGAGAAAGCGTTCAAATTATACCTATCAACTTTGCCCAAACAAATCAAACATAATTTATAATGTATCCTTAGGTAGACTTTTATGTATATTAACTATTACATTTCACACGGATAATATCCTAAAAGATAGAAAAGGAGAATACAGAGGAACGCGCTCATGGTCTCACGCACAAAAAACTAAAGTGACTTCCTCCATCCTCTTACATATTCTTCTTCTGTAAGGCTGTTTTCCATGATAAATGCATGAAACCTTGTCTAAAGACTGTTGACATCTAGTGGAAGCCATAGGTATTGCAATCTGGGTCCTATTTTACAGAGAATCCCATAGACAGACATTGGAAGTGAGGGCATGTAAAAAAAAAAAGAATTCCGTACAGAAATTCCTCAGGTTTTTGCCTGCCATATCAGTTCTGTTATACTCACAGACATTATTCAGAGTGTTTCCTATCCAATAGTACTAATTATATGCATATCCTAGTTTCTGGGCCTGAGTGGCAGGCCTTTTACTTTGGGCACGCCAGACTCAACAAAACTGACACCACTGCCGCTGATCCCCAAGAAGTTAACAGGTGCGCTATGCTAAAAGCTAATTTGTGGAATTTCTTTCCTTCTTAATGCATTTGAGCCAATCAGTTGTGTTGTGACAAGGTAGGGATGGTATACAGAAGATAGCCCTATTTGGTAAAAAAACAAGTCCATATTATGGCAAGAACAGCTGAAATAAGCAAAGAGGAACGACAGTCCATCATTACTTTAAGACATGAAGGTCAGTCAATATGGAATATTTCAAGAACTTTGGAAGTTTCTTCAAGTGCAGTCGCAAAAACCATCAAGCACCATGATGAAACTGGCTCTCATGAGGACCACCACAAGAAAGGAAGACCCAGAGTTACCTCTGCTGCAGAGGATGAGTTCATTAGAGTTACCAGCCCAAATAAATGCTTCAGAGTTCAAGTAACAGACACATCTCAACATTAACTGTTCAGAGGAGACAGCGTGAATCAGGGCTTCATGGTCTAATTACTGCAAATAAACCACTACTAAAGGACACCAATAATAAGAAGAGACTTGCTTGGGGCAAGAAACACAAGCAATGGACATTAGACCGTTGGAAATCTGTCCTTTGGTCTGATGAGTCCAAATTAGCGATTTTTGGTTCCAATCTTGTGTCTTTGTGAGACGCAGAGTAGGTGAACGGATGATCTCTGCATGTGTGGTTCCCACCGTGAAGCATGGAGGAGAAGGTGTGATGGTGTCTGGGTGCTTTGCTGGTGACACTGTCAGTGATCTATTAAGAATTCAAGGCACACTTAACCAGCATGGCTACCACAGCATTCTACAGCGATACACCATCCCATCTGGTTTGCACTGAGTGGGACTATCATTTGTTTTTCAACAGGACAATGACCCCAAACACACCTCCAGGCTGTGTAAGGGATATTTTACGAAGGAGAGTGATGGAGTGCTACATCAGATGACCTGGCCTCCACAATCACCCGACCTCAACCCAGTTGAGTTGGATTGCAGAGTGAAGGATAAGCAGGCAACAAGTGGGAACTCCTTCAAGACTGTTTGAAAAGAATTACTCATGAAGCTGGTTTAGAGAATGCCAAGAGTGTACAAAGCTGCTATCAAGGCAAAGGGTGGCTACTTTGAAGAATCTCAAATATAAAATATAGTTTGATTTGTTTAACACTTTTTTGGTTACTATATGATTCCATATGTGTTATTTCATAGTTTTGATGTCTTCACTATTATTCTACAATGTAGAAAATAGTAAAAATAAAGAAAAAGCCTTGAATGAGTTGGTGTGTCCAAACTTTTGACTGGTACTGTACATGCACGTGTGTTTGTGTGCATGTGGCATTCTCACACATCTAGTATCATTCCACCAAATAACATCTGTCTTCAGACATAAGACTTAAAGGAGTAACATAGGACATAGAGAGCTCCTTTATTAATAACAGTGCAGAGAGAGTATCTATGATAATCCTATTTCTCACAGACACAGTGTTGTTTAACGGAACATCCATCATCATTCCAATCCCCTGGGTCTGTTGAACGGTGTACAAACTCCCCACAGTCCTGCTCTGTTTCTTTCCAGCTATTAGGCTGTCCATCTCCCCAATACCTGCAGTAGAAACAACACATAGAATCAAACTGTCAACTCTATCAGAGCCTACTACTACAGTCAGTGATTTCTAATTGACACAGAACTCTTCAAATGTCTTACGTGGTGGTCAGTGGTGTGCCGTCCACCCATTTCCAGGTTCCCTCAGCAAATGTGTCAGTCAGACCAATCCAGATTTGTTTATTTGCTCCGTTTAACCCATTGATAAATATCTGTCATTGCGGCACAGAAAAAAAACATTGCTCATACATATCCTCTATCTCCCACCTCTCTCTCTCTGTCTTTATCTCTCTCACCTGTTCCTCTCTGTTGTTTATGATCACGAGGTGTGCTTCTCTCCTTAGACAGTCCATTCTGCTCTCCTCCCAGGTTTTATTCACAGTTGAGAGGAAGTAACAGCTGGTTTCAAACTTCATCCATCCTTCTTGACAAGGTCTCCCTAGAAGTTTTCCTTACTTTGTTTACAAACATTGATTGATACCACTCACATTGAATGAAGTAGCAAGAAAAAAAACATGGCACAGATAGGACTTCTAATGAAGTCATGTCATTTTACTCACCTTTGAGCTTCTTGTTCATTCTGATTGTCTCTCTATGTAGCTGGTCTCTCTCTTTAGTCATGTTGTTGTAGCTGGTCTGTAGCTGGTCTCTCTCTTTAGTCAGGGTGCTATAACTGGTCTGTAGCTGGTCTCTATCTTTAGTCAGGGTGCTATAACTGGTCTGTAGCTGGTCTCTCTCTTTAGTCAGGGTGCTATAATTGATCTGTAGCTGGTCTCTCTCTTTAGTCATGTTGTTGTAGCTGGTCTGTAGCTGGTCTCGCTCTGGAGAATAATGCTGACCAGTGACTAGGGGAAAAGTGAAACATTGAAAACATTTAGCAATAATTATGTCACTGAAGATGATCAATGTTTTAGTGAAAACATACTAAACTTACAGTGTACACACAGGCCTATGATCCCAGCCAGTAGGAGAACACACAGCAGCCCCAGACACAATGCAGCAACTTTGTATGGTATCTTCCACCACTGAAAATGTACTAAATCACAAGATATTATCATACAATCTTTCAAATTACATTCATTGTTCATTTTGTTTATAGATCATGGAATTCATGGCTGAGTAAAGAGAAAACAATACCTTAAAAAAATCCATAAATGTATTCTTGTGCAATTTATATCTATACATTTAGTTTTTTCCCCATTATTTTAGGCTGTCTGGCGTTAATGTGCAAGCCTAACCTTTATAGCCTAACTGTACTCATGCCAAATTGCCTACATGCCAATCGCCAAATGCTTTTGGGAACGGGCAGAAAAAGTTAAGGCTGCAATATGTAACTTTTTGGGCAACCCAACCAAATTCATATAGAAATGTGAGTTTTGATTTGTCATTCTCATTGAAAGCAAGGGATGAGACAGGTTAAAGAAGGATTTTAAGCCTTGAGACAATTGAGACATGGATTGTGAATGTGTGCCATTCAGAGGGAGAATGCGCAAGACAAAATATTGAAGTGCCTTTGAATGGGGTATGGTCGTAGGTGCCAGGTGCATCGTTTTTTTTGTCAAGAACTGCAACCTGTTGGGTTTTTCCGCACTCAACAGTTTTCCGTATGTATAAAGAATGGCCCACCACCCAAAGGACATCCAAGCAACTTGACACAGCTGTGGGAAGCATTGGAGTTAAGCATCCCTGTGGAACGCTTTCGACACCTTGTAGAGTGCATGCCTCAACGAATTGAGACTGCTCTGATGGCAAAAGGAAGGTGTTCCTAATGTTTGGTATACTCCATGTATAACTGCGCATTTGCATTTTATCAGGATGGATCCTCTTCCAGTGTCAAAATGTAGCCTACATCATAACCTGTCTCCTCCCCATCTACACTGATTGAAGTGGATTTAACAAGTGACATCAATAAGAGATCATAGCTTTCACCTAGATTCACCTGGTCAGTCTATGTTATGGAAAGAGCAGGCATTCTTAATGTTTTCTATACACAGTGTATACTAATGACTGGAGCGGAATCAGTGGAATTGTATCAAATACATCAAACACATGGGTTCCAGGTGTTTGATGTCATTTCATTTGCTTCGTTCCGGCCATTATTATGAGCCGTTCTCTCCTCAGCAGCCTCCACTGCTGTAGAGGCACTATCTTTATCGCCATCATAAAAGCTGATAGTATTTCATCATAAAATATGCATCCAAGCCAAACTGAAATCTTATTAGAAACATATTGGGTTGTTTTCACAGCTTTCTATTTCCTTACAACTGGTCAAACTGATGCCATTTGGAACTTTTGCACAGAAAATCTTTCCCTTTTTTTTGGTTATTGCATTTTCTCCCTAAACGTCTGACAGAGAAAACTTGACCAATCTCAACTAGATTGAAGCATTCATTCTATCGATGTATGGCATTACTCTGGTGAGCAAGGGTTTATTTAGTCTTCTAGAACAGGATTTCTCAAACTCAGTCCTAGGGCCCCCCTGCTTGCACCTTTTGGTGTTTGCCCTTGCACTGCACAGCTGATTCAAATAACCAACTCAGCGTCAAGCTTTGATTATTTGAATCAGCTGTGTTGTGCTAGGGCAAAAACCAAAACGTGCACCCAAGGAGGCCCCGGGACCGAGTTTGGGAAACCCTGTTCTAGGGCAACATACAGTATAATGACAGAAGAGAAGCTGCATGTATCTAATTATAGACAAGTTGACTAACAAATAGCCTACCAAAATGTTGGAAATTATAAGCAGAAACATATCTAAATCAAGTCAAAAAATCTTTCTGCTGTCTCTGACAGTTTGGGTCAGGTGCGCGTCTCAGATTTTCACTTTATCACATATAGTCGGGCGGTTGCAGATGGATTATTAGGAAATGCGGGCAGGTGCGGGTGAACAAACAGCTGACCCGCACCACTAGTGTGTGTGTGTGTGTGTTGGTACCTGAATAATCTCTTGTTCTGGTAATGTTATATGTGTCGTCATCAATATCCAATATCTTCATTGTGCTGGATTCATTGTCTTCTACCTGTGTTTGTAAAGATTTCCTCAGGTATCTGTACACACATATGCTCAGATACTGTGTCTGTACCTTGCAGTACTTTAGGTCTACATTCAGAAAATGGCCGCACATGTACAGTATGTATTGGCAAAGTTTGTCTATCAAAAAAGTCAAATATACTAGCATGCCAAATAAACACACAGAAACAGACAGATTCTCATACCCTCAGTGACACATTAGCCCACAAAATAATCAGACAATGAATACAAAATAACAAATGCAATGGAAATAATTCTTACCATGGTCTTTGACATTTGAAAATGTATTAATCAAAATATATTGCACTTGTGTGGATTTAAGTCATTTGATGAACCTACTGTACTGAAATTGATCGAGCATGAAACGCAAGATCCTGGTCACCAAACGGGTTTTATAGTCCAAAAGACAGTACATTTTGTGCCAACATCATCATACCATTACTTGGTCAAACAATTATGAAGCAATAACATACCATTGGATGCTGCGTTGAGACTTAAGTATTTTGTGGTTGATTTGGGCGTACCCATCAAATGTGATGAGTAGTAAGAAACTATCCATCTGTCTAAGGCCTTATGGTTAGCTGGAAGTCAAGATAATGTGATGTCCCAGGAAAGGTGCTGCTTAGGATTTAGGAGAGGTCATAGTTGTTTAGAAGCCGAGGTGCAGTTCATGGTCGAACAAAGATTTTACAGAACAACATCCTCTAGCTGAAATATTTTCTACTGTACTGGCACTGTACTGGTCTATGGCACTTCTCCTCCTCTCTCACTCATACTTTACTTTTTAATTGTTTCACTTCCCGCTCTCTTTCTCATTCTTTCACTCTTGGTTCTGCATTATTATGCAGATGCAGATATTGTGAAATCAAAAGGAAATGCTCCATAAGCAGACTCAAGCAGACTCAACTCTCCTGAAATCCCTCTCAGAATTGTTTCTTGCAATAAGTTATTTTCATCTTTAATTTATTTCAATAAAGATTTGATACTTGAGGTTAATATAGCATGGTGTCTAGAGGGACAAGAAACATCTCTGGTTTAACATTTTACTGCAGTGGGCATGAATCAGGGTCACACAGAGGGATTCTTGGTAGTCTTAAAAAATCTACTTTGAAACAGAAGTGTACATCTCACACACATAGCTATGGGCTTAAAACAATAAGACACCTGCACCATGTCAGATATAGAGTTGAAATGTATTCAATTTGTAGTTTGCATCTCAATATTACACTTTATATACATCACAGAAGATTGAAATATAACAAAACTGTTTGACATAGAAACACCAGCTACATACAAATTATTGCACCCAGACTAAAGATTGAGACCAGCTACAGACCAATTATAAAGACAGAGACCAGCTACAGACCAGTTATAACACCCAGACTAAAGACAGAGACCAGCTACAGACCAATTATAGCACTCAGACTTAAGACCAGCTTCAGACCAAGTATAGCACCCTGAGTAAAGAGAGAGACCAGCTACAGACCAGTTATAACACCCAGACTAAAGACAGAGACCAGCTACAAAGAGAAACAGAAAGACTGAAAATGAAGATCAATGAAGTCAAATGACTAACTACTTCATTCGAAGTGCTATCTGTGTCATGTTTTTTCTAGAAGAAGTTTGAATCCAGCTGTTACTTCCTGAACTCTATTGCGGCTTAAACCAGGGAGAAGAGCAGACAGGACTGTCTAGGGAGAGAAGCACACCTTGTGATCATAAACAACAGACGGAGAGAGTAAGAGAGAGAGAGAGAGTATTTTCATAGTCGTCTCCCAAGTACCAGTTGGGTCAATTGTTTCTCTGGCATTATCACTTAAATAACCACCACCCCCTTCACTAAGTGTCTTAGTATGCAATGCACTAGACTTGTCTCTCAATGTTCTTCTGATAGGAATGAACAAATTGGGAAGTTGTTACAGTATTCATTCCTGATCCAGGTTGTTATTATGCACATTAATGGTACACCTTCTTCTGATTTTCTTGTATGTTGTAGCCCTTTCCTGCAGTCAATGACCAAAAGCGCACTCTTTGGCCTCATGGGTAGAATGTTATTTATATTTCTCATAATTTCATAATTGAGATAATTTTATAAATCCTGACGTAAATCCGATGTTTCTATGTCAAACAGTTTTGTTATATTGCAGTTTTTTGTGATGTATACAGTGAGGGAAAAAAGTATTTGATCCCCTGCTGATTTTGTACGTTTGCCAACTGACAAAGAAATGATCAGTCTATAATTTTAATGGTAGGTTTATTTGAACAGTGAGACACAGAATAACAACAAAAAAGTCCAGAAAAACGCATGTGAAAAATGTTATAAATTGATTTGCATTTTAATGAGGGAAATAAGTATTTGACCCCCTAATATTGGAGTGCAAACTCAAAATTAAATACATTTCAAGGCAATATCTGACATGGTACAGGTGTGTTCTTTTCTTCAGCCCATAACCACGTGTGTTAGGTATATACTTTGTTTCAAAATAGATTTGTTTAAGACTACCAATAATCACTCTGGTTGACCCTGATTTAGCCCACTGCAGTAAATTAAGTGTTTTAATGGTAATGTCATTTTGTGTTTTCTTTGCCATTGTACTCTCTCTGTGCTCCAGATGTGCTACTAAAGACTGGTGGACAGTAAGGTTTTTCCTCCATTCTAAGAAAAACACTTGTGCTAGTGGGTTTGGTTGAGCTCAAGTTATTGCATCATCTCCTGCTGCTCCCCTTTCAGAGCACTCTGATACTGTGGTACTGTTGATGAATCCTGTTCTGTTGTTGATTCCATAAAGCCTCAGTCCCGACACATGTGAGGTGTCTGTCATGCTTTGTCTAACTATCCTCAGATCTTACATATTCAAAGAAGTACAGGGACGTTGCTCTGGGATTGTGGGGTAATAGGTTTTAAGGACTACTTCTGGAGGTAAAACAAGTACTGTCTGAAAATAAATTTAAAAGTGGAAGAAACGCGAGTGTGGTAAAAAGTGATACTTACAGCAACTGATGTTGGCTGTGGAGAGTAACATTGTATAAACTACAATGGTAGCATCTACTGTACAGGCCCTTTTTGAAGGGATACACATGTAATACGCTTTGACTGGAACATAAAATATAATGAGGGTGATGGACAGGCATGCATGGCTAACCAACCAGATCAGTGGAGGCTGCTGAGGGAAGGACGGCTCATAATAATGGCTGGAACAGAGCTAATGGAATGACATCATACACATGGGAACCATGTGTTTGATGTATTGGATACCATTCCACTCATTCCTTACCAAGAGCCCGTTCTCCCCAATTACACTACAGCAACCCAATGAAGCCCACCTGAATATGTACAGTTGAAGTCGGAAGTTTACATACACCTTAGCCAAATATATTTAAACTCAGTTTTTCACAATTCCTGACATTTAATCCTAGTACAAATTCCCTGTCTTAGGTCAGTTAGGATCACCACTTTATTTTAAGAATGTGAAATGTCAGAATAATAGTATAGTACTTTAATTTCTTTCATCACATTCCCAGTGGGTCAGAAGTTTATATACACTCAATTAGTATTTGGTAGCATTGCCTTTAAATTGTTTAACTTGGGTCAAACGTTTTGGGTAGCCTTCCACAAGCTTCCCACAATAAGTTGGGTGAATTTTGCCCCATTCCTCCTGACAGAGTTGGTGTGTAACTGAGTCAGGTTTGAAGGCCTCCTTGCTCGCACACGCTTTTTCAGTTCTGTCCACACACTGTCTATAGGATTGAGGTCAGGGCTTTGTGATGGCCACTCCAATACCTTGACTCTGTTGTCCTTAAGCCATTTTGCCACAAGTTTGGAAGTATGCTTGTGGTCATTGTCCATTTGGAAGACGCATTTCCAACTAAGCTTTAACTTCCTGACTGATGTCTTGAGATGTTGCTTCAATATATCCACCAAATGTTCCTGCCTCATGATGCCATCTATTTTGTGAAGTGCACCAGTCCCTCCTGCAGCAAAGCACCCCCACAACATGATGCTGCTTCACAGTTGGGATGGTGTTCTTCGGCTTGCAAGCCTCCCCCTTTTTCCTCCAAACATAACAATGGTCATTACGGCCAAACAGTTCTATTTTTGTTTCATCAGACCAGAGAACATTTCTCCAAAAAGTACGATCTTTGTCCCCATGTGCAGTTGCAAACCGTAGTCTGGCTTTTTTATGGAAGTTTTAGAGCAACGGCTTCCTCCTTGCTGAGCGGCCTTTCAGGTTATGTCGATATACGACTCGTTTTACTGTGACTATAGATACCTTTGTACCTGTTTCCTCCAGCATCTTCACAAGGTCCTTTGCTGTTGTTCTGGGATTGCACTTTTCGCACCAAAGTACGTTCATCTCTAGGAGACAGAACGCGTCTCCTTCCTGAGTGGTATGACGGCTGCGTGGTCCCATGGTGTTTATACTTGCGTACTATTGTTTGTACAGATGAACGTCGTACCTTCAGGCGTTTGGAAATTGCTCCCAAGGATGAATCAGACTTGTGGAGGTCTACAATTTTTTTCTGAGGTCTTGGCTGATTTCTTTTGATTTTCCCACGATGTCAAGCAACGAGGCACTGAGTTTGAAGGTAGGCCTTGAAATACATACACAATACACCTCCAATTGACTCAAATGATGTCAATTAGCCTATCAGAAGCTTGTAAAGTCATGACATCATTTTCTGGAATTTTCCAAGCTGTTTAAAGGCACAGTCAACTTAGTGTATGTAAACTTCTGACCCACTGGAATTGTGATACAGTGAATTATAAGTGAAATAATCTGTCTGTAAACAATTGTTGGAAAAATTACTTGTGTCATGCACAAAGTAGATGTCCTAACTGACTTGCCAAAACTATAGTTTGTTAACAAGAAATGTGTGGAGTGGTTGAAAAAAGAGTTTTAATGACTTCAAACTAAAGGTATGTAAACTTCCGACTTCAACTGTATATTCATTCATCCATACCAATGGAAAGGGAGAAAGACAAACAACAACTGGAAACAGAAGACAGATCATTATTCTGTAGGTGATGCATGAGGTAACGTGGGATTATCTCATATGAATCCATTATCTCTGGCAAAAGTAACATTGTTGTAGCACCATCAGCAGTTCTTTGTTCTGTAATGTTATTCCCTCCCTGTACTTAATTTCCTCTACCTTGTATAGTTGATCATATTGTGCTTCCCTGTTGTGACATCAAACCTCCCTTCTGCTGTCCAATCTGTGCAGCGGTCTAGTTCCATATTGGGCAGCCTCACAGCCATAAGGGAAAACATGAGATCATTAGCTTTATATCATTGCTCAAAATACTCCTCCTGTCACATGGCTTGCACTGCAGCAAAATAGATGTCTTTAAAATAAATAATGTTGTCACTTCAGGCTTGATAGCGGGACAGGCTGCTGATGGCTAGATGGAGATGGATAGTGACGATGTACTCATTATAGGTCTAGAATCAGTGCCATGGTTATTCATATAATTTGTTTCCCTCCCCGTTAGTCTGAAGAGAGTTTTACTACAGCAGCAGCAGGCCTGTTAATAATGAGGAGGTTGATGGGGTGGATGTCTCCCACACTGACATGGGTGGTACTGTTTCAGAACATGTACAGGCTTTAACATTGCTGAAGGGTAGTAGCGTCTTGGGACTCTTGAGGTGTCTGGTTATATAAAATTAGGGGAACCATCATTGACGATGACTTCGGCTCTCGCCAAGCGTAATGATGCAAAGAGAGAGAGACAATCTAATTTTAAAAAGCAATTAAATGCTGCGGGGGAAAGTAAGTGGAAAGCTCACTGTATAATCAGGGAATTCCAATGTTATCTTAGACTGAACTTGACTAAGTCAGAGGTTATTTAAATAGAGGGGCATGGACTCCCAATATGTTAACACACTTCCTGTTCTACAGTGAGTTGACCAGTAGTCTAACCTCACTCTTCTTAGTCCATCACGTGCCGTGTGTCAATGCCCTCAGTGCCTTCGCCTTTGAACTGTGACAGACTACAAGACGCTGGATACATTGTGTATTTTTCACGGGTCTAAGGGGAGCAGGCCTGTCTTGAACTCTGGCTATGAGGGTAATAGGTGTCCTTTTTTTTTTTTTTACAAGTGTAAGGGTTGTTCTGAGATTAATTCTCAATATTCCTGGGATAGAATTTGTGGAAGCTGGAATGAATGAGTCACGGATAAATAACTTTAATATTTCCGCTCATGCACCCACGCTGCAGCATCTGCCTCCGCTATCTCTTTGGGGCACTAAGGTTTTTTAGCTTGTCTCAGTTCTCGTGGCCATTCAGGTATGTGCTCTTGTGATGTAAAGTGGGAACGAATTCTCAGTTTGGGCAATATCCACTAGTCACTTCCTATTATGGGACCGGGGCCAAGGTTTTTAATGCCCATAAAGCTCAAAGCATCAGTATTTTCCGCTCTGGGAGCTGTACACATTTGCATCTCAACAGAAGAAGTCAAGGTTACTTCAGGACAAGATGGAGCACTCAGTTTATTCACACAGCACAGATAGGGACTAGAAAGGACAGGGAACAATGTAAATAACTGCCAGAAAGGACAAGCAAGTATTTATTTACAAACTATTTCTATAAATGCATTACCAACTAGGCATTTATATTATGAATTAATAATTATCAGCGTGTACTGCTGACAATAAGCATAATCTGATTGAATGGATCCTTGGTAGAATTAGCTTGCAAAAGCTACTGCTTTTTAGAAGTAAAACAATAAATCCTATAGTTATATCTGTCTGGACTGATGCAGCCAATACCTCACATCTATTCTATACAGGCATAGACATTCCGGGAGGAATGTTGTGGATTTCTCAAAATGCCTTTTTCTCTTTCTCAAGCAAACCAAGGAAAGGGAATCACTGCAAGTCATCGAGGGTCAGGTTGGTGCACGCTTTGCTCATACGTACAGATAATTCTGCCAGTCCACACGCGTCCTGCCAGACACACGCCCCTGTCCCTTTCAGCATACACTCAAGCACAGGAGCGCTCCTACAAATTTACATAATTAAATTACACCAGAGGAGAGTTTCTCCACGGTTGAATCAACGTCTCATAGTGTTCCCTCTATGATTTTTTTTCAGGAGAGGTGGCAACGGTAGTGGTGGGGGTCCTTTTAGAAAGGAAATTCCACTCCAAAATGAATGAAAATTAACTTTGGTTGACACCATCTGAAATATAAGTGATGCGCACCACTGCACTGTAGGGAGATGATGAGGAGCACTCAGTGGCTGTGCGCTCATGGCTCTCATTCACTCCAATGTTCACTCTGTTTGCTACAAATAGTAACTCTGATCTTAAAGGGATAGTGCGATATTTTGGCAATTAATGCCTTTGCCTACGTACCCAGAGTCAGATTAACTTACATTTTTATTATTTTTATTTAACGTTTATTTAACTAGGCAAGTCAGTTAAGAACAAATTCTTATTTACAATGACGGCCTACCGAGGACCAGTAGGTTAACTGCCTTGTTCAGGGGCAGAACGATAGATTTTTACCTTTACCGATAGATTTTTTTATGTCTCTGTGTGCAGTTTGAAGGAAGTTGAAGGTAGTTTCGCAAGCCATTGCTAACTAGCATTAGCACAATGCCTGGAAGTCTATGGGAACTGCTAGCTGCTAGATTAACAAAATCTCACACTATCCTCATATCCTCCTGTAACTGCTCATATCCTCCTGAAACTCCCTCTGTAGCCACCTCAGGGGCAGTTCTTCTTAGGTAAGTATAGTGTGCTTATAGTGTGCTTATAGTGTGCATTTCAGGTTGTTACACAAGAAGCGTTTTACTGGTTCACTATAGCCCACCATATCCTGCTTCACCCCGTATGGCATAGTGCCATTAGCCCCAATTGGCATTGTTTATGCTGGCGAATGCACTCTGGTGATTGGCTGTGGCTGAGCTTGGCACCTCCTCAGAAGTACAAGCTCTGGCAGCGACCCTCAGCACAGGACCAAATCCAACATGGCCGCCACAACATGCCTCCACAACCAGCTCACATGGCTGAGATTGGTTTTTAATGGACCCCGAGAAGAGGGGAATGAGAAGGAGGAATATTGAAGAAGGTAAAGCAGAAAGAAAGTGTAGGGAGGAAGATAGAGCTTGATAGACAGAGAGAACGCTGCACACAGGATATAGGTGGTTAGAGGAAGGTTGATAACCTCTGTAAAGTAAAACCCCAAAACCCCAAACCCATGCAAATAGGGGAATGTCTGAGCACCTGCATTGTTTCAACACCCTTGAAGTGATTTAACGATCTAATTAAAAATCAACTCAAATGTATTTCTCAGATATAATATTTCCACGCCATAGAAATTGGAGTCATGTGTGATAGGAGTGGGGATTACAGTAATGAGCGTACACAATCCAGCTCCACCCTGGCAGTCTGTGCAGACGGTGAATCCCAATGTTGTGTGTGTGTTATTGCCTGAGCAGCACTGGACCTGATGTATAGCATGTGGTAATAATCCTAAACTCTTCTGCTGAGAATCACAGCTGATCTGTGCTAATGCGTCCGGCGGAGGAGCCGCGAGTAGAGCCGGGTCATCCTCCTCATCCTCTTCGCCCGCTGCTCTTCCCTCTCCTACCCCCGTTCCCCTCATCCTCAATTCCTTTGATAGAAGGAAGGTAGAGAATATGGACAGACCAGGGTTCGAGGCTTCTTCCCAGGAATGTTGTTTTGTGGTGATGTCATTATATTAGAGTGACTTGAGGGACCAGCTATGCTAACAGTGAAGAGGTGTTATGTGAGGCCTATTGGAGTCAGGCATTCCAGGACAAAAGTCAACATGTTTCCAAATTATGGACGGATGATTTGAGTGAGTTAACATGCACGAAGTCTGAAAGGGTAGGAGTGATAATTGTGATGAATTGTCTTCATATTCAATCATCATCATTAAGAAACAGTAATACAAGAGAGCACTCAGTGTTTACTGTAGGTATTTGTGCACACCTTGTCAACAATACATGTGGAGACTACATGTATTTCAGCAATACTCTCTGGCATATAAAAGCAATAAGCATCATATATTATGGATGCATAGAGTAACTAGCTCTCACAGTCTCACGTCAGAATTAGACGTTCATCCGTGTTTCTCAAACATCAAATTTCTAAGTTCTTCCAAACGTCACATTTTTAAGGTTATGGTTCAGTTCAGGCATTAGCTCCAACACACACACACACACACACACACTGGGCGACGGGGGTTGTGGTTTAGAGTTTGGTTAATGTAGCCTTTGGGGAACTGGTCTTTCTAGTGTTTCCCATCAAGACTCCAGTGCTTCCCTCCCTCTGTCTTCTCATTACACGTTGAAAGCCACATCTCAGGTAGGAGGCTCACTGTTGGGGGATAGACTGAAGCTATGTGTTGGTTGTGATATCAGACTGAATTAACATGGATAGGACATAAGACCCATGAGCCCATAATACTCGTAGCATTTAACTCGGTACCACAGGGATTGGCAGTTCTTAGAGTTCCTAGAAGCTGCTACACAATGAACTGTAAAGAATATGGGGAGAGGGACTTAGAGATTCCAGCAGTAAAGTCTATAGAAACCGCATGGCCGTGAATGACAGCAGAGGATTCCAGCAGGCAGTTACTATGGAGTGAGGACACTTTTTCATTTATTTAACTAGGCAAGTAAGTTAAGAACAAATTCTTATTTAGAATGACAGCCTAGTGGGTTAACTGCCTTGTTCAGGGGCAGAATGACAGATTTTTACCTGATTTTATCCAGCAACCTTTCAGTTACTGGCCCAACGCTCTAACCACTAGGCTACCTGCCGCCCCAAAGAGTGGAGGGGAGCGGAGTGAACACACCACACTGCTGTCAGTAGAACTGCACCATGAGGTGACGCACTGATCAAAGGGCATTGACCTTTATTGAGTCAGTCATTTTATTTATACAAGGTCATGATGACGTACAGTATTGCTGGGAAATATGGTGCATTGGGCCATTGCACATAATGGGAGTGGGGAGGAGGGGCTGTTGCCCTGAAATAACTGGACTCCACCACTGGACGAGATGGTCAAGAGTCAGGACAGGGGAGTGTGAACATGCTGACAACCTATCAGTTTCAGTGCTTATGTTGGGATGTTTCTTTATGACATAACCCAAAGATACAGCAGCAACTGTAGAACACATGCACAGCAAATTACAGTGTGGATCGGTGTGTCCTCTTTCTGATGGAAATGCTAGAGAATGCCTTTGAGGTCATTCTGACTTTACTCAGATGCAAACTGTTTAGCCTCTTGCATGGACATTTGGCTTTTTAGAAAGTCCTTCAATGCAAAAGGACCAAGTTGGATCTGACAAACGTGAGTTCATAGTGATTTATCTAAATCAAGCTGAAGACAAGACCACTTCAGTCCTGAAAAGGCAGCGAGGAGTTTTATCGTCACGAAAAGCAAGAAACAAAGCAAAGACTGGAAGCTGAAAATAAATACCACAACCTCTCCATATTCTCCTTCACATGTAATGTTATTGTATTTAATGTGTTCTGTATGCACCACAACAGTTTTATTACACTAGGTCCACAACAGACTGATTGGCTTTGAGCTGATTTAATGTGACGGGTATCGATGGCCTGTTATTTAGAGAAGACTCTCCAAGTCCTATTTATGAACTTTGGCATTGTTGTGATCAATTATGGTAACATACTGAAATGCCACTCAAATTCCCAGTGAATGCCTGGCTACTCACAGTCAGATGGACAGTTTAATAGACATGCCCCCCCATGACTGTTGAACTTTTCATCTAAGGAGACAAAGTCAATATCCTCTCAATTATCATTGAGGAAGGTAGTATTCAACATCATGAGAGGTTTCTGTGTGCTGCTGAGACAGTACATGTAGTCACATCCACCCACTTCTTGAACACACATGGCCAATGGCCTTACTCTATACTGCTGCTCTACCACTAAGCCTTCATGTCCTCTTGAAATATAAGGCACTATAAACACTTGAAGGGGTAGCCATGTCATTAACAGACACAGAGGAGGTTCCTAAGAGTCCATTTAACGACAGTTTATTATCAGTAACTTAACATTATAAAGGAGTCTGCTTATCAGCGACCCAGCTTCCTTCCCTTACAGAAACTACAGTATGGCAGCAAGTCAAGCAGATAAAAGGGCAGAAAGTGCTCAGTTCAAAACCCGGCATGCAATTACAGGAAATCCTCAGATAGCTCAGCACTGTATCAAAAAATAATGGCCTCCATGAGCTAAACACATCCTAACATACAGGAATGTTTTTTGTCCTCTGTGTTCTGGGCTGTGTAATATTTCATTACTGTTTATAACACTGTCTAGGGTTACATACTGTAGGGTCTGTGGTTTCCAGGCAGTCCCGGTGATCAGATATCCCTCTGGTTATAATAGGCCTTAATCTCGACAGCACTTCAACACTGGGGACACAGCGGACATAGGGTGGAGAGAGAAATTGAGGATTCAGGGTAAATATTTGGATTGGTATTTTGACTGTCGTCCACATCATGATCTCTCTTGTTGTTTATTTTTATTTTTATTTATTTTTATTTCACCTTTTTTTCAATGAGGTAGGCCAGTTTAGAACAAGTTCTCATTTACAACTGCGACCTGGCCAAGATAAAGAAAAGCAGTACGACACAAACAACACAGAGTTACACATGGGATAAACAAACGTACAGTCCATAACACAATACAAAAATCTATATACAGTGTGTGCAAATGTAGAAGAGTAGGGAGGTAAGGCAATAAATAGGCCATAGAGGCGAAATAATTACAATTTAGCATTAACACTGGAGTAATAGATGTGCAGATGATGATGTGCAAGTAGAGATACTGGGGTGCAAAAGAGCAAGAGGATAAGTAACAATATGGGGATGAGGTAGTTGGGTGTGCTATCTACAGATTAGCTGTGTACAGGTACAGTGGTCGGTAAGCTGCTCTGACAGCTGATGCTTAAAGTTAGAGAGAGATATAAGACTCCAGCTACAGTGATTTTTGCAATTCGTTCCAGTCAATGGCAGCAGAGAACTGGAAGGAAAGACGGCCAAAGCTTGTGTTGGCTTTGGGGATGACCAGTGAAATATACCTGCTGGAGCGCATGCTACGGGTGGGTGTTGCTATGGTGACCAGTTAGCTGAGACAAGGTGGGGCTTTACCTAGCATCATTGATTTATACAGAGAAAAGAGTCGGCCCGAGAATTGAACCCTGCGGCACCCCCATAGAGACTGCCAGAGGTCCGGACAACAGGCCCTCCGATTTGACACACTGAACTCTATCTGAGAAGTAGTTGGTGAACCAGGCGAGGCAGTCATTTGAGAAGCCAAGGCTATTGAGTCTGCCGATAAGAATGCGATGATTGACAGAGTCGAAAGCCTTGGCCAGGTCGATGAAGACGGCTGCACAGAACTGTCTTGTATCGATTGCGGTTATGATATAGTTTAGGACCTTGAGCATGGCTGAGGTGCACCCATGACCAAATCGGAAACCAGATTGCATAGTGGAGAAGGTACGGTGGGATTCGAAATGGTCGGTGATCTGTTTGTTAACTTGGCTTTTGAATATTTTAGAGCAGGATGGATATAGGTCTGTAACAGTTTGGGTCTAGAGTGTCTCCCCCTTACTTAGTCCCCTCCGGTATTCCCTGTTCACCCACGACTGCGTGGCCAAACACGACTCCAACACCATCATTAAGTCTGCTGACGACACAACAGTGGTAGGCCTGATCACCGACAACAATGAGACGGCCTATAGTGAGGAGGTCAGAGAACTGGCAGTGTGGTGCCAGGACAACAACCTCTCCCTCAATGTGAGCAAGACAAAGGAGCTGATCGTGGACTACAGGAAAAGGCGGGGCCGAACAGGCCCTCATTAACATCGACGGGGCTGTAGTGGAACGGGTCGAGAGTTTCAAGTTCCTTGGTGTCCACATCATCAACGAACTATCATGGTCCAAACATACCAAGACAGTCGTGAAGAGGGCACGACTGGAGACTGAAAAGATTTGGCATGGGTCCCCAGATCCTCAAAAGGTTCTACAGCTGCACCCTCGAGAGCATCCTGACCGGTTGCATCACCGCCTGGTATGGCAACTGCTCGGCATTTGGTCGTAAGGCGCTACAGAGGGTATTGCGAACGGCCAAGTACATCACTGGGGCCAAGCTTCCTGCCATCCAGGACCTATATAATAGGCGGTGTCAGAGGAAAGCCCATAACATTGTATGAGACTCCAGTCAGCCAAGTTATAGACTGTTTTCTCTGCTACTGCACGGCAAGCGGTACTTGAGCGCCAAGTCTAGGACCAAAAGGCTCCTCAACAGCTTCTACCCCCAAGCCATTAGACCTCTGAACAATTCATAAAAATTGCCACTGGACAATTACATTGACCCCCCCCTTGTACACTGCTGCTACTCGCTGTTTGTTTGTTACCTATGCATAGTCACTTCGCCCCCACCTTCATGTACAGATTACCTCAACTAGCCTGTACCCCTGCACACTGACTTGGTACCGGTGCCCCCTGTATATAGCCTCGTTGTTATTCTTATTGTGTTACTTTTTATTATTACTTTTTATTTTAGCCTACTTGGTAAATATTTTCTTCTTCTTGAATTGCACTGTTGGTTAAGGGCTTGTAAGTAAACATTTTAGAGTAAAGTCTACACTTGTGGCAAATAAAGTTTGATTTGATTTTTGATTTGATTCAACCAGTGTGTGCCCAGTGGGCAAGATCTCTGTGTACCCAAAAGCTCAGTGAAATCATTTCACACAGGTAACAGAAAGTGCAAGTCGTTGTTGCTTCAATGTCAGATGCCCTTCATTAACCTGTTGTTTGTCATTGGGTTGTTGATTATAAGCTGGCCTCCACTTCCCTCTGGTCTTATCAGTGCTACGGTGCTCTGTGGACCCTGCTCTCTACTGCTGTGCAGGCCCTGCCACTCACAGAGCTGTGTGTGCTTGTGACCCTCTGTGGCACGCTCTCCCAATGCAGATAATTTTCACTCCATGTGTGCGATAACACCATGAAAAACAAAACACAGAAAGGTTATTTCAGGGCTGCTTTTGTAATGAGACTGTTTTCCCTTTTAAATGGAAAAAAAATATGAACTTGTGTACATGGAGGAAACCAGGGGCCAAATTAGAAAACTGCTGCGACTCAGAAATCAGGACACTGGGCCTTCCTCCAGGACAAGCCGGGCCGGGGATGTGTGTTCATGCGCAAGTATAAAATTAACTATTCAGACAAAATTTGTTTAGGGTTATAACTCAGGGTTTGCAACGGGATTGAAGGGGCCAAAGCCCTGTCACATTTTGGCTTCCCAAATGGAAACTTTTTTTTTTGAATAGGTAACAAATGTGTGTGAGACATACAGCTGACAGAAATATTGTAAGGAGAGACACATTTTCTCCCATGTTCGCTTTGAGTTCTCCACTTGCTCCTCTCTGCCAGTAAAAAGATTCTCCAGGAACCAAGGCGAGATAGAATTGTTTGCCATCAAGCCTCTATTTTGATGCCAGCAGATGTCTTCAAGTGCATCTTTCACAATATCATGCATGTGCCTTTTTTCCTTTTCCGTTTAATGTTTGTTTATTGCAGTCCTGCTGCTGATGTGAGTGAATGAATGAGAGAGAGAGACAGAAAGAGATAGAGGGAGAGAGAAAGAGAGAGACAGGGAGAGAGAGAAAGGGAGAGGGAGAGAGAGAGAGAGAGGCAAGGACAAAACAACATAAAGTGACAATGGCGTCACAATGAGTGGTTCTCTTGCTATTTGCCTTAAATGAACATCTTGAAGCTCTTAATCTCATCAAGGCTGTTATTTGTGTTGCCGCTCTCTCAGAAGTGGCAGGCTGGCTGAGCCTCAGCCGTACATACTCCACTCATACATCATAAAGCGCAGCCTGATGCCTGCAAAATCCCAATTAATCCTCAGCTCACTCCTCTCATTACCCTCGGCTATAGAAGGTGATGTGTAGGGCTGTACTGGGGGCCATCCACCCCTGGTGAAATGATGCCCCCTACATGAGTTTCTGAATGAAAAGAGTGTCACTGGGGAATTTCTGTGTCTGTGTGTTTGTGAGTGTGTGTATGCACGCACGTGTGCTTGTGTGTCTCCAATGCAGAGATAAGTAAGACTCCGTGGCTCTGAGGGCTGAGAGTGAGCCTGTGGATCGGTCAGAGAGGAGCACTGTTCCACACTGACACGTAAACACTCACAATGGCTCCTCTCCTCCTCCTTTCCCTCTAAGGCTCAAGCTGGAACGTTTGCGTGGAACAGGCAATTAACATAGAGCCCAGACCTGTGGCAGGCCCGCCAGGCTGACTGGATCACAGCAGTGCAGCTCCAAGGTCCCCGTTCTCTCATCCTACACGTTCAAATTACAAAGCCACCATTCGGCCATATATCTGCAGCCATCTGGCGCAGATCTCCCCACACTGACATACAGGCTCCTCACAGGCTTTGACCTAACTAGCACAGCCCATGTACAGGGCCATTGTGCATTATGTCACTAATGTTAATGTCAACATGCAGAGGAGGGGACCTCTGTGTGGAGTTCTTTCTTTCTTTGTGGTGATGACCCAGGATGACAGGGAGTCTTATTCTGATGAACTAGCAAACTGAATATTTAATTGTCAAGATTAACAGCATTTAAACTAGGGGCACTAAAGGGTCTGCAAGCCTAACACTACCCCCCTAGTGACTATGGGAGCTACATTATCCTAGGCCTGCTGCATGTTGGAAGAGTGGGATGTAGTTTGTTTGTAAGTTTGGTCTAATATAGTGTTGAAGAGACATGGATTTGTCAGTCTCAGGCAGCTCTTTGCTTATTTTGGTTTGGAAACACTGCCACTGTATTTCACTTTGAAAGACTACAAATCAATTTCTCATATTTTCAACGTGATAAAAACAGGTGCTGTTCCCGGCCCCCTACCAAAATAAACCATGAGTTGGACTTTTATTTTACAGGTTACTGCGAACGGGATCAAGGCTTCCATCCGCTCACACCTGTCTGTGCTGAAGAATAGGAAGAAAACGATCACTCCAACACACACACTTTTGTAAAAACAAAGTCAAGTTAACAGACAAACTTAGTGCCTCTGTAATAACAAATGACTATGATGTCTGTGGTAAAATGGTCATGGTGGTGCTATTTTGAAAAGGGCTCTGGACTATACATCACCTCATACAGTATTCACCTTCCCTAATGTTGGATTTAGGATTTTCTTTTCCTTCTTCTTCTTCTTCTTCTTCTATCTTCAGTATATAATACATATCCCTAATTTAGCAGCTCACTACCCTCCCTCCTCATTGATATGTTGGGAGTGCTGATTAGCTCTGCACCATTCAAGGCTCATCCTAATGATGTTGACGGCTGAATGGAGCCTCCTGATGTGAACTGACCTTACTGTCCTGACGATGTCCATTGCCAGAAGAGAATCCATTAAAATCTACTCAGGTAAAGGTTTCTTCCTTACAGATACATTCTCTCTGTGACATTTAAGAAAGGACTGTGTCTTCCCTTTCTGTCAGATGGTGGCACAGATATTAAACAATTACAAAGGAGTCTATAATAACATAGAATCTTCATACAGGAACATGTGCATGGAAGTCCACCTCCATTAGATGAGGAAGTGAATAAACTGGGAACAATAAAGACGAAGTCAATGTGCTGCTTATTGGTGTGGCCTGATGTGTGGAATAATGAGCATGAATCGACTTTGGACTCAGCAGCCAGCATCCCCAAGAGTTTAATCATGCAGAGATCAAACACTAGACTGTGCTGTGCAGAGGATGTAGCCTGTCCTTGATCAGAGCACGGAGGCTAAAGGATCATTAGTAGCAAGCTGAATACAAGTACTGAAGCTCAGACGGAAAGGACATAGAGTGTCAGTAAGACATAACTTTATCATCTATGGCCTCACTCTGGGAGCACCATGCTAGAGATGTACTGCCTAATTTAACATGTGGGACTGTATTACTGCCTTGAGTCAATTGAGACATGGATTGTGTATGTGGGCCAATCAGAGGCTGAATGGGCCAGACAAAAGATTTAAGTGCCTTTGAACGGTGTATGGTCGTAGGTGCCAGGTGCACCGGTCTGTTTTTCACGCTCAACAGTTTCCTGTTTGTATCAAGAATGGTCCACCATATCCAGCCAACTTGACACAACTATGGGAAGCATTGGAGTCAATATGGGCCAGCATCCCTGTGGAAGGCTTTCGACACCTTGTAGAGTTCATGCCTGACAAATTGAGACTGTTCTGAGGGCAAAAGCGGGGGGGGGACTGAAAATCAAGACTGAAAAACAATATTAAGCCATTATCTGTGTGTGGGGGTACATCATAGAACTCTTAGCTCTAAATATGATGATCATTCACAACCCACATGCACAGCAGTATAACCGCCACACTCCCAGTAACATGATTATTGGATTTGAAAACATAGTAGACTGAAGAGACGTCTTAAAAAGCATATCCTGGGTAGCTCTAGCCTCTGTGGCA
Organism: Hucho hucho; assembly: GCA_003317085.1. Classification (NCBI taxonomy): domain Eukaryota; kingdom Metazoa; phylum Chordata; class Actinopteri; order Salmoniformes; family Salmonidae; genus Hucho; species Hucho hucho. The sequence continues at coordinate 819,884 of QNTS01000030.1, read as the reverse complement.
CAATGCTCTTCACCTCCTAGCTCTCCTCCCATCTCCTTCTCTCAGACCATCTCAGGACATATGATCATCATTAATGTACCATGGGAACTCAATTTTTCTCCCAGCAGGTTTGAGAAAACCCAAATTCTCGGGTAGTAAGTGTTTATGAAGCGATAATGGGGACACAGAGAAACTCCCCTGTCCAAATAGCCCCTGAGTAAACTAGAGGCCTGCGCTGCTGGAGACCTCGCTCTGATGGGATCAAGACAGTCTAGTTTGTATTGTGTATACAGTGAAGTATGGTAACACAATATTGAACGGTAACACAATATTGATCATAATATGGTGAAACTCAATATACAGTGAGGGAAAAAAGTATTTGATCCCCTGCTGATTTTGTACGTTTGCCCACTGACAAAGAAATGATCAGTCTATAATTTTAATGGTAGGTTTATTTGAACAGTGAGAGACAGAATAACAACAAACAAAATCCAGAAAAACGCATGTGAAAAACGTTATAAATTGATTTGCATTTTAATGAGGGAAATAAGTATTTGAAGCTCTCTCAATCAGAAAGATTTCTGGCTCCCAGGTGTCTTTTATACAGGTAACGAGCTGAGATTAGTTGCACACTCTTAAAGGGAGTGCTCCTAATCTCAGCTTGTTACCTGTATAAAAGACACCTGTCCACAGAAGCAATCAATCAATCAGATTCCAAACTCTCCACCATGGCCAAGACCAAAGAGCTCTCCAAGGATGTCAGGGACAAGATTGTAGACCTACACAAGGCTGGAATGGGCTACAAGACCATCGCCAAGCAGCTTGGTGAGAAGGTGACAACAGTTGGTGTGATTATTCGCAAATGGAAGAAACACAAAAGAACTGTCAATCTCCCTCGGCCTGGGGCTCCATGCAAGATCTCACCTCGTGGAGTTGCAATGATCATGAGAATGGTGAGGAATCATCCCAGAACTACACGGCAGGATCTTGTCAATGATTTCAAGGCAGCTGGGACCATAGTCACCAAGAAAACAATTGGTAACACACTACGCCGTGAAGGACTGAAATCCTGCAGCGCCNATCTTGGGTGAGAACCTCCTTCCCTCAGCCAGGGCATTGAAAATGGGTCGTGGATGGGTATTCCAGCATGACAATGACCCAAAACACACGGCCAAGGCAACAAAGGAGTGGCTCAAGAAGAAGCACATTAAGGTCCTGGAGTGGCCTAGCCAGTCTCCAGACCTTAATCCCATAGAAAATCTGTGGAGGGAGCTGAAGGTTTGAGTTGCCAAATGTCAGCCTCGAAACCTTAATGACTTGGAGAAGATCTGCAAAGAGGAGTGCGACAAAATCCCTCCTGAGATGTGTGCAAACCTGGTGGCCAACTACAAGAAACGTCTGACCTCTGTGATTGCCAACAAGGGTTTTGCCACCAAGTACTAAGTCATGTTTTGCAGAGGGGTCAAATACTTATTTCCCTCATTAAAATGCAAATCAATTTATAACATTTTTCACATGCGGTTTTCTGGATTTTTTGTTGTTATTCTGTCTCTCACTGTTCAAATAAACATACCATTAAAATCATAGACTGATCATTTCTTTGTCAGTGGGCAAACGTACAAAATCAGCAGGGGATCAAATACTTTTTTCCCTCACTGTAGCTCTAGTCTTATCAGACATGTACTCTCTGATACTGTACTGAACGGTACTGAACTGTACTGAACTGAACTGAACTGTGCTGTACTGTACTGTACTGTACTGTACTGTGCTGAACTTTGAATGTGTCTTACATAACATAAGTAATACAAAGAACAACCACTGACCTTCTTTTCCACAGCTATCCGATCCCAGTGAACACTCCCCACGCTAACTTTCCACGACAATGCCACGACCACCCTGCGCAACCCCTTAAAATAAAATACTATTTTTTAACAACAAAGAATTTCTGCTGCAAATTGAATCCAAATGTGGCTCAGGAACATTGGTGTCCCAGGAGGAAGGGTTTATCGTTTAACGTTGCTAACGCTAAGAGGCTACATGGAGGTCAGATCAGATCAAATCCTCCACTACAGATGGATGGATGTCTCTGTTTGATTGGAGCAATAACGTTTGAGAACGTGAACATTAGTCAATTTATCTCACTTTTCACTAGTCCTGAATGGGGGGTACTGTAGCAGCCTATTCCACTTTAGCATATGGAGATACTTATGCCATACCATGAAAATGGAAAGATCGAAATGTAAATTACTCTATATGGCGAAGGCTTAAGTGGTGGTACATTTTATATTTCCATTGTCAACCATCTTGAGTGCAAAATGGAATATGATAGTGATTGCTTTTTACCACAGAAGAAGTGGCTTCATGTTAGGGAGAAGAGAGCAACTTTACAGTAGGCCTTCGAGTGTAGCCTACTACTCAGATCATACAAGAGACATTCAGATGTAGGATCTTAATTTGAGCCAGTTTACTACAGCAGGAAAATAATCCTGCATCAACAGGAAATGTGAACTATTTTGTGGATTCTAATTAATGGACATTTTTTGTAGGGGTTGATACATTTTTGTAGGGGTTGATACATTTTTCATTAGTGCAAATCACAACTTTAAAATATTTTTTAAACCTCGAATACACTCCAAATTTGTATTTCCTGCTGTGCAGGATAATTCTCAGCAACAAAAGAGTGATCAAATTAAGATCCTACATCTCTATCTGACTGCTGTCTGCATCCAGTAGAGTTTCAAATGAACCCTGTCTTAAGAGATCCACAGATCCAGTATAGCATAGTCCCATAGTATCCAGTCAGTATAACAGCCTATGAAAGCCAGATTCCTGGTTGCAATGTAGAACCATGGTTTCATGTTCCAGGCTGTTAAAACTGTAGATGGCCGCAAAAGCTTGGAAATAACATACAAATAGCAACCAAGAGGACTGTCATGATGTCCGCTTGGACTTCGGTGAGCAAACTTGTCTTGCATATCTTTCATCAAGACAATTTAACAGGCCAAGAAATCCATGTAAAATATGGAAAAACATACAATGAAGTTATAGAGCAGAGGTTTATTCAATTTAGAGTTACTGGCTGTGAAGTCACCCCTATAGGACAGCTAAAGACATGTATACTTAAAAAAAACTATGCTTGTGCTTTTCATGCAGTATGGCTTGCCAACATCCAAATATGTGGTTATTTTTGTATTTTTTTAAACAAACATGTAATTATTATACTGCCTCTATATCTTTGTACTGTCAAAAAGCATGTTTGCCTTTTTGTTGCAGTAGGGATATATGCTGTTAGAGCAACGAGTGCCTTGAATACACAGGCACCGCGCAGGCAGAAACACTCGCACGCACACACAAAGCACCAACGGACAAATTTTTTCTCTGAGCTTCAAAGAGGACATGACTGAGCTTCTATGAACACAATATACAGCAGCTCTGAAATATTTAAACCAGGTCTGAAATCAAGCTTCTCATATGAATTCTTGAGGTAATGTTTTCATATGAGCCGGCTTTTAGGCTGCAGACACAAGTAATTCTGGAGAAGTTAGAGAGACATTAAATGTTTTGTTTGTGGTTACAGCAAATGAAACCAAACATCTGTTCTGCATATGACTCAGCGTTGAAACCAGATTAATTAACAACAGTGGGGGAAAGGATGAGCACAGTGAAAGGAAACACTGGCATGCATTTTTTTATTTAACCTTTATTTAACTTGGCAAGTCAGTTAAGAACAAATTCTTATTTACAATGACGACCTACCGGGGAACAGTGGGTTGACTGCCTTGTTCAGAAGGAGAACTGCAGATTTCTTTACCTTGTCAGCTAGGGGATTTGATCCAACAACCTTTCAGTTACTGGCCCAACACTTTAACAACTAGGCTACCTCCCACCTCATTGAGAGAGTCATTTCTCTGTTGCGATCAGAAAATGATCATATCCTAGTTTATAGTTAACAGTGAAGGCTCCTCAGAGGAGGAAGGGGAGGACCATCCTCCTCAGTGAATTATATATTTAAAAAAATAGTGAACCATTAACAAAGTCATCCTTTTTAGATAAAACTATACTACACTGAACAAAAATATAAAAGCAACATGCAACAATTTCTAAGCTTTTACTGAGTTCAAATCAAATGTTATTAGTCACATGCGTTGAATACAACAGGTGTAGACCTTACAGTGAAATGCTTAATTGCAAGCCCCTAACCAACAATGCAAGTTAAAAAATAAGAATAAGAAATGAAAGGAACAAGTAATTAAAGAGCAGCAGTAAAATAACAATAGCGAGACTATATACAGGGGGTACCGGTACAGAGTCAATGTGCGGGAGCACCGGTTAGTCGAAGTAATTGAGGTAATATGTACATGTAGGTAGAGTTATTAAAGTGACTATGCATAGATAATAACAGAGAGTAGCAGCGGTGTAAAAGAGTGGGCGGGGGGGATGGGTAATGCAAATAGTCTGGGTAGCCATTTGATTAGATATTCAGGAGTCTTATGGCTTGGGGGTAAAAGCTGTTTAGAAGCCTCTTGGACCTAGACTAGGCGCTCCGGTACCGCTTGCCGTGTGGTAGCAGAGAGAACAGTCTATAACTAGGGTGGCTGGAGTCTTTGACAATTTTTAGGGACTTCCTCTGACACCGCCTGGTATAAAGGTCCTGGATGGCAGGAAGCTTGGCCCCAGTGATGTACTGGGCTGTACACACTACCCTCTGTAGTGTCTTGCGGTCGGAAGCCGAGCAGTTGCCATACCAGGCAGTAATGCAACCAGTCAGGATGCTCTCGACTGTGCAGCTGTAGAACCTTTTGAGGATCTGAGGACCCATGCCAAATCTTTTTAGTCTTCTGAGGGGGAATAGGCATTGTGGTGCCCTCTTCACGACTGTCTTGGTGTGTTTGGACCATCACAGTTTGTTGGTGATGTGGACACCAAGGAACTTGAAGTTCTCAACCTGCTCCACCTCAGCCCCGTCGATGAGAATGCGGGTGTGCTCGGTCCTCTTTTTCTGGTAGTCCACAATCATCTCCTTTGTCTTGATCACGTTGAAGGAGAGGTTGTTGTCCTGGCACCACACGTCCAGTTACAGTTTATATAAGGAAATCAGTCAATTGAAATAAATTCATTAGGCCCTAATCTATGACTGGGAATATTGATATGCATCTGTTGGTCACAGATACCTTAAAAAAAACGTGCTGGATATTGGTGGGAACTGGAACACACTGTCGTACACCTCGATCGAGAGCATCCCAAACATGCTCAATGGGTGACATGTCTGGTGCGTATGTAGGTGATGGAAGAACTGGGACATTTTCAGCTTCCAGGAATTGTGTACAGATCCTTGCGACATGGGGCAGTGCATTATCATGCTGAAACATAAGGTGATGGCGGCGGATGAATGGCACGACAATGGGTCTCAGGATCTCATCACCGTAACTCTGTGCCAATGTTGACATCAGCAAACCGCCCACCCCACGCTATGCCATACACACTTTCTAAATCGACCTGGCCCGGGTATCCTGGAAGGATATCAAATCAAATCAAATTTTATTTGTCACATACACATGGTTAGCAGATGTTAATGCGAGTGTAGCGAAATGCTTGTGCTTCTAGTTTCCGACCGTGCAGTAATATCTAACAAGTAATCTAACAAATTCACAACAACTACCTTATACACACAAGTGTAAAGGAATGAATACGAGTATGTAAATATAAATATATGGATGAGCGATGGCCGAACGGCATAGGCAAGATTAAGTAGATGGTATAGAGTACAGTATATATATATGAGATGAGTAATGTTGGATATGTAAACATTATATAAAGTGGCATCGTTTATAGTGGCTAGTGATACATTTATTACATCCAATTTTTAATTATTAAAGGGTCTAGAGATTTGAGTCGAACGGCCGAACGGCAAAGGGAAGATGCAGTAGATGGTATAGAGTACAGTCTATACATATGAGATGAGTAATGTCGGATATGTAAACATTATATAAAGCATTGTTTAAAGAGGCTAGTGATGCATTTGTTACATCCAATTTCCAATTATTTAAAGTGGCTAGAGATTTGAGTCAGTATGTTGGCAGCAGCCACTCAATGTTAGTGATGGCTCTTTAATAGTCTGATGGCCTTGAGATAGAAGCCGTTTTTCAGTCTCTCTGTCCCAGCTTTGATGCACCTGTACTGACCTCACCTTCTGGATGATAATGGGGTGATCTTTTTGGCCTTCTTGTGACATTGGGTGGTGTAGGTGTCCTGGAGGGCAGGTAGTTTACCCCCGGTGATGCGTTGTGCAGACCTCACTACCCTCTGGAGAGCCTTACGGTTGTGGGCGGTGCAGTTGCCGTACCAGGCGGTGATGAAGCCCAACAGGATGCTCTCGATTGTGCATCTGTAGAAGTTTGTGAGTGTTTTTGGTGACACACCAAATTTCTTCAACCTCCTGGGGTTGAAGGGGCGCTGTTGTGCCTTCTTCACCACGCTGTCTGTGTGGGTGGTTGGACCATTTCAGTTTGTCCGTGATGTTTACGCCGAGGAACTTAAAACTTTCCAACTTCTCCACTACTGTCCCGTCGATGTGGATAGGGGAGTGCTCCCTCTGCTGTTTCCTGAAGTCCACGATCATCTCCTTTGTTTTGTTGACGTTGAATGAGAGGTTATTTTCCTGACACCACAATCCGAGGGCCACACCTCCTCCCTGTAGGCCGTCTCGTTGTTGTTGGTAATCAAGCCTACCACTGTTGTGTCATCTGCAAACTTGATGATTGAGTTGGAGGCGTGCTTGGCCACGCAGTCATGGGTGAACAGGGAGTAGAGGAGAGGGCTGAGAACGCACCCTTGTGGGGCCCCAGTGTTGAGGATCAGCGGGGTGGAGATGTTGTTTCCTACCCTCACCACCTGGGGCCGGCCCGTCAGGAAGTCCAGGACCCAGTTGCACAGGGCGGGGTCGAGACCTAGGGTCTCGAGCTTAATGATGAGTTTGGAGGGTACTATGGAGGTAAATGCTGAGCTGTAGTTGATGAACAGCATTCTTACATAGGTATTCCTCTTGTCCAGATGGGTTAGGGCAGTGTGCAGTGTGATAGCGATTGCGTCATCTGTGAACCTATTGGGACGGTAAGCAAATTGGAGTGGGTCTAGGGTGTCTGGTAGGAAGGAGGTGATATGATCCTTGACTAGTCTCTCAAAGGACTTCATGATGACGGAAGTGAGTGCTACGGGGCGATAGTCATTTAGCTCAGTTACCTTAGCTTTCTTGGGAACAGGAACAATGGTGGCCCTCTTGAAGCATGTGGGAACAGCAGATTGGGATAAGGACTGATTGAATATGTCCGTAAACACACCAGCCAGCTGGTCAGCGCATGCTCTGAGGACACGGCCAGGGATGCCATCTGGGCCGGCAGCCTTGCGAGGGTTAACACATTTAAATGTTTTTACTCACGTTGGCTGCAGTGAAGGTGAGCCTGCAGGTCTTGGTAGCGGGCCGTGTCGGTGGCACTGTATTGTCCTCAAAGCGAGCAAAGAAGTTGTTTAGTTTGTCTGGGAGCAAGACATCGTGGTCCGCGACGGGGCTGTTTTTCTTTTTGTAGTCCGTGATTGACTGTAGACCCTATCACATACCTCTCGTGTCTGAGCTGTTGAATTGTGACTCTACTTTGTCTCTATACTGATGCTTAGCTTGTTTGATTGCCTTGCGGAGGGAATAGCTACACTGTTTGTATTCAGTCATGTTTCCGGTCGCCTTACCCTGGTTAAAAGCAGTGGTTCGCGCTTTCAGTTTTGTGCGAATGCTTCCATCAATCCACGGTTTCTTGTTGGGGAAGGTTTTAATAATTGCTATGGGTACATCACCGATGCACTTGCTAATAAACTGGCCCAATAAATGTTGTTGTCCGATGCTACCCAGTCCACGTGCCCGAAGCAATCTTGAAGCGTGGAATCAGATTGGTCGGACCAGCGTTGAACAGACCTGAGCACGGGCGTTTCCTGTTTTAGTTTCTGTCTATAGGCTGGGAGCAACAAAATGAAGACACAGTCAGACTTGCCGAAAGGGGGACAGAGAATGGCTTTGTATGCGTCGCGGAAGTTAGAATAACAATGATCCAGGATTTTGCCGGCCCGGGTCGCACATTCGATATGCTGATAAAATTTAGGGAGCCTTGTTTTCAGATTAGCCTTGTTAAAATCCCCTGCCACAATAAATGCAGCCTCAGGATATGTGGTTTCCAGTTTACAGAGTCCAATGAATTTCTTTCAGTGCCGTTGATGTGTCAGCTTGAGGGGGGATATATGCGACTGTGATTATAATCGAGGAGAATTCTCTTGGTAATGCGGTCGGAATTTGATTGTAAGGAATTCTAGGTCAGGTGAACAAAAGGACTTGAGTTCCTGTATGTTGTTATGATCACACCTCGTCTCATTAATCATAAGGCATACACCCCCGGCCTTCTTCTTACCAGATAGATGTTTGTTTCTGTTGGCGCGATGCGTGGAGAAACCATGTGGCTGTACCGACTCAGATAACTTGTCCTGGGTGAGCCATGTTTCCGTGAAGCAAAGAACGTTGCAATCGCTGATGTCTCTCTGGAAGGCAACCCTTGCTCGGATTTCGTCTACCTTGTTGTCCAGAGACTGGACATTAGCAAGTAGTATACTCGGGAGCGGTGCACGATGTGCCCGTCTACGGAGCCTGACCAGAACACCGCCTCATCTGCCCCTTCTCATGCGCCGCCGTTGTTTTGGGTCGCCGGCTGGGATCCGGTCTATTGTCCTGGTTGGTGGACCAAACTGAGGATTCGACTCGGGAAAGTCGTATTCCTGGTCGTAATGTTGGTAAGTTGACGTTGCTCTTATATCCAATAGTTCGCCCCGGCTGTATGTAATATAACTTAAGATTTCCCTGGGTAAAAATGTAATAAGTAATATATAAAAAAACAAAATACTGCATAGCTTCCTAAGAACGCGAAACGAGGCTGCCATCTCTGTCGGCGCCAGAAGCAGTAAAAGGCGCCGGAAGAAGTAAAAGGCGCCGGATGACCTCATCCCGTCAGTAGAGGAATAGTGGATGTTCTTTCAAAATGCTTTCCTCACCATCTTAAATAAGCAAGCCGCATTCAAAAAATGTAGAACTAAGAACAGATATAGCCCTTGGTTTACTCCTGACTTGACTGTCCTTGACCAGCACAAAAACATCCTGTGGCGTACTGCATTAGCATCGAATAGCCCCCGCGATATGCAGCTTTTCAGGGAAGTCAGGAACCAATATAGACAGTCAGTCAGGAAAGCAAAGGCTAGCTTTTTCAAACAGAAATTTGCATCCTGTAGCACTAATTCCCAAAAGATTTGGGACACTGTGAAGTCCATGGAGAATAAGAGCACCTCCTCCCAGCTGCCCACTGCACTGAGGATAGGAAACACTGTCACCACCGATAAATCTACGATAATTTCAATAAGCATTTTTCTACAGCTGGCCATGTTTTACCACCTGGCTACCCCTACCCCGGCCAACAGCTCTGCACCCCCCGCAGCAACTTGCCCAAGCCCCCCCACTTCTCTTTCACCCATATCCAGACAGCTGATGTTCTGGAAGAGCTGCAAAATCTGGACCCCTTTAAATCAGCTGGGCTAAACAATCTGGACCCTCTCTTTCTAAAATTATCCACCACAATTGTTGCAACCCCTATTACTAGACTGTTCAACCTCTCTTTCGTATCGTCTGAGATCCCTAAAGATTGGAAAGCTGCCTCAGTCATCCCCCTCTTCAAAGGGGGAGACACTCTAGACCCAAACTGTTACAGACCTATATCCATCCTGCCCTGCCTTTCTAAAGTCTTCGAAAACAAGGTTAACAAACAGATCACCGACCATTTCGAATCCCACCGTACCTTTCTCTGCTATGCAATCTGGATTCCGAGCTGGTCATGGGTGCACCTCAGCCACGCTCAAGGTCCTAAACGATATCATAACCGCCATCGATAAAAGACAGTACTGTGCACTCGGCATCATAGACCTGGCCAAGGCTTTAGACTCTGTCAATCATCGCATTCTTATCGGCAGACTCAATAGCCTTGGCTTCTCAAATGACTGCCTCGCCTGGTTCACCAACTACTTCTCAGATAGAGTTCAGTGTGTCAAATCGGAGGGCCTGTTGTCCGGACCTCTGGCAGTCGCTATAGGGGTGCCACAGGGTTCAATTCTCGGGCCGACTCTTTTCTCTGTATTTATTAATGATGTCGCTCTTGCTGCTGGGGATTCTCTGATCCACCTCTACGTAGACAACACCATTCTGTATACATCTGGCCCTTCTTTGGACACTGTGCTAACAAACCTCCAAACGAGCTTCAATACCATACAACACTCTTTCAGTGACCTCCAACTGCTCTTAAATGCAGGTAAAACTAAATGCATGCTCTTCAACCGATCACTGCCCGCACCCTCCCGCCCGACTAGCATCACTACTCTGGACGGTTCGGACTTAGAATATGTGGCCAACTACAAATACCTAGGTGTCTGGTTAGACTGTAAACTCTCCTTCCAAACTCACGTTAAGCATCTCCAATCCAAAATTAAATCTAGAATTGGCTTCCTATTTCACAACAAAGCTTCCTTCACTCATACTGCCAAACATACCCTCGTAAAACTGACTATCCTACCGATCCTTAACTTCGGCGATGTCATTTACAAAAGAGCCTCCAACACTCTACTTAGCAAATTGGATGTTGTCTATCACGGTGCCATCCATTTTGTCACTGAAGCCCCATATACTACCCACCACTGCGACCTGTATGCTCTCGTTGGCTGGCCCTCGCTACATATCCGTCGCTAGGTAAAGCCTTGAGTTATCTCGGCTCACTGGTCACCATAGCAACACCCACCCGTAGCACGCGTTCCAGCAGGTATATTTCACTGGTCATCCCCAAAGCCAACACCTCCTTTGGCCGCCTTTCCTTCCAGTTCTCTGCTGCCAATGACTGGAACGAATTGCAAAAGTCAATGAAGCTGGAGACCTATATCTCCCTCACTAACTACAGGCATCAGCTGTCAGAGCAGCTTACCGATCACTGCACCTGTACACAGCCCATCTGTAATTAGCCCACCCAACTACCTCATCCCCATATTGTTACTTATCCTCTTGCTCCTTTGCACCCCAGTATCTCTACTTGCACATCAACGTCTGCAACATCTATCACTCCAGTGTTAATGCTAAATTGTAATTATTTCACCACTATGGCCTATTTATTGCCTTTCTACATTTGCACACACTGTATATAGATTTTTCGATTGTGTTATTGACTGTATTTTTGTTTATCCCATGTGTAACTCTGTGTTGTTGTTTTTGTCACACTGCTTTGCTTTATCTTGGCCAGGTTGCAGTTGTAAATGAGAACTTGTTCTCAACTGGCCTAACCGGATAAATAAAGGTGAAATGCATATTTCGTTTTTTCGCTGTCTTCCATCTGCCCGGTACAGTTGAAACCGTGATTCATCCGTGAGCGTTTACCCGCTGAAGTTGGAATACGGTGCCTAACTACAGTCAGGTCAAGACTCTGGTGAGGACGACGGGCATGCAGATGAGCTTCCCTGAGATGGTTTCTGACAGTTTGTGCAGAAATTCTTTGGTTGTGTAAACCCACAGTTTCATCAGATGTCCGGGTGTCTGGTCTCAGACAAAGTGGAGGTCCTGAGCTGGTGTGGTTACACGTGGTCTGCGGTTGTAAGGCCGGTTGGATGTACTGCCAAATTCTCTAAAACAATGTTGGAGGAGGCTTATGGTAGAGAAATGAACATTCAATTCTCTGTCAACAGCTCTGGTGGACAGTCCTGCATCAGCATGCCAATTGCACACTCCCTAAAACCTGGGACATCTGTGGCATTGTGTTGTGTGACAAAACTGCACATTGTAGAGTGACCTTTTAATGTCCCCAGTACAAGGACCACCTGTGTAATGATCATGCTGTTTAATCAGCTTCTTAATATGCCACACTTGTCAGGTGAATGGATTATCTTGGCAAAATAGTAATGCTCACTAACAGGGATGTGAACAAATTTGTACAAAATTTGAGAGAAATAAGCTTTTTGTGTGTATGGAACATTTCCGGTATCTTATAACTCAGCTCATGAAAGATGGGACCAACATTTAACATGTTGCGTTTATATTTTTGTTCAGCATAAATATATTCTCATGTCACCAAATATTTGATTAAAACACACTGTTTTGCCATGAAGGTCTACCGTAGCCTCATCAGAACTCTGTAGGGTAGCACCATGGTGTAGCCTGAGGACAGCTAGCTTCTGTCCTCCTCTCGGTACATTGACTTCAATACAAAATCTAGGAGGATCATGGTTCTCACTCCTTTCCATAGACTTACACAGTAAGTATGACAACTTCCAGAGGACGTCCTCCAACCTATCAGAGCTCTTGCAACATGAACTGACATGTTGTCCACCCAATGAAGGGTAAGGGAATGAATCTAGTACTGAAAGCATAAGCTACAGCTAGCTAGCACTGCAGTGCATAAAATGTGGTGAGTAGTTGACTCAAAGAGAGAGAAACACAATAGTTTAACTTTTTTAGAATAAATACTTTTCTTCCAAAATTTAAGAGAAGCAAGAGAAGCAAGAGAGAGAGGGAGAGAGAGAGAGAGAGCTATATTTCGTAGTATACAGTGAGGGAAAAAAGTATTTGATCCCCTGCTGATTTTGTACGTTTGCCCACTGACAAAGAAATGATCAGTCTATAATTTTAATGGTAGGTTTATTTGAACAGTGAGAGACAGAATAACAACAAACAAAATCCAGAAAAACGCATGTAAAATGTTATAAATTGATTTGCATTTTAATGAGGGAAATAAGTAATTGACCCCCTCTCAATCAGAAAGATTTCTGGCTCCCAGATGTCTTTTATACAGGTAACGAGCTGCGATTAGGAGCACACTCTTAAAGGTAGTGCTCCTAATCTCAGTTTGTTACCTGTATAAAGGACACCTGTCCACAGAAGCAATCAATCAATTAGATTCCAAACTCTCCACCATGGCCAAGACCAAAGAGCTCTCCAAGGATGTCAGGGACAAGATTGTAGACCTACACAAGGCTGGAATGGGCTACAAGACCATCGCCAAGCAGCTTGGTGAGAAGGTGACAACAGTTGGTGCGATTATTCGCAAATGGAAGAAACACAAAAGAACTGTCAATCTCACTCGGCCTGCAAGATCTCACCTCGTGGAGTTGCAATGATCATGAGAACGGTGAGGAATCAGCCCATAGTCACCAAGAAAACAATTGGTAACACACTACGCCGTGAAGGACTGAAATCCTGCAGCGCCCGCAAGGTCCCCCTGCTCAAGAAAGCACATATACATGCCCGTCTGAAGTTTGTCAATGAACATCTGAATGATTCAGAGGACAACTGGGTGAAAGTGTTGTNCTTCCCTCAGCCAGGGCATTGAAAATGGGTCGTGGATGGGTATTCCAGCATGACAATGACCCAAAACACACGGCCAAGGCAACAAAGGAGTGGCTCAAGAAGAAGCACATTAAGGTCCTGGAGTGGCCTAGCCAGTCTCCAGACCTTAATCCCATAGAAAATCTGTGGAGGGAGCTGAAGGTTCGAGTTTCCAAACGTCAGCCTCGAAACCTTAATGACTTGGAGAAGATCTGCAAAGAGGAGTGGGACAAAATCCCTCCTGAGATGTGTGCAAACCTGGTGGCCAACTACAAGAAACGTCTGACCTCGTTGTTTGCCAACAAGGGTTTTGCCACCAAGTACTAAGTCATGTTTTGCAGAGGGGTCAAATACTTATTTCCCTCATTAAAATGCAAATCAATTTATAAAATTTTTCACATGCGTTTTTCTGGATTTTTTGTTGTTGTTATTCTGTCTCTCACTGTTCAAATAAACCTACCATTAAAATTATAGACTGATAATTTCTTTGTCAGTGGGCAAACATACAAAATCAGCAGGGGATCAAATACTTTTTTCCCTCATAGTCAGCTAGTTTAGCCTCTTGATACACCAGGCTCAAACAGAAAGAGATGCTATGTTAGCTAGCTGACTATGGCTATCCAACACTGAAACTCTTCCAAGTCAAGGTAAGCTTTAGGTTTATTAATTTATTACCACCGGTGTAACTGCTAAACTGCTTGCTGCTGACTGTACACTGTACTGTATGATTGTAGTGGGTTTACCTTACTAACGTGTTATGGTAAAGGGGGCTACATAGTCAGTTATACAACTGAATGCCTTCAACTGAAATGTGTCTTCCGCATTTAACCCAACCCCTCTGAATTAGAGAGGTGCGGAAGGCTTCCTTAATCGACAACCACATTCTAGTAGCTATGTTGGCTATGACATGACAACGATGTAGGCTGTGTGTAGCGTTAGCGGTCATGAAACGAAGGTTTGCTTGGATTTCTTTTCCCGCCTGGTCACAGACAGCTGATGTGTTGTGCACTGAAGTCCACATGCGAAGGGAAAAGGTGAGAGGAGGAGAGCACGTAGATAGATGCAAGAAGGAATTATACTATATATACGAGCTACAAAAGTGAACTGCGTGCGATCAGTGGTGTATTCATTGTGCTGATTGTTTATCTTAAACATAACGAAATGGGGATAAACATACCTGAAATGGTCCAATCGAAACTCTTGTTTGCAACTGTTGGACTAATGATTACACCCTAGATCAGCTAGATGCAAGCAAGAGTGTGCAACCTGGTATTGAATGTGACACTGTCTGTCACTTTGATTACAAGAAATTCTCTCCTGTGCACCTACGTACGCTGTAAACTTTCGTTCATAGGCTAGGTTGTAGCAACCTCATGATGGGTACAGGAAAAATTTTAGTATCATGTAGTAGCCTAAATCTATTGATGTTACATTGAGCTGGGTGAATGGAAAATGAATGACAGTCATCCAATATACTGTAATAGAAATAATGGCATGTTCATAATAAAAATGAAAAATAAATGGTACCTATTGCCACAATTAGCAGAATACATGATCCTGGTGTCTGACTGCATCCAGATACAGTATATGAATTCAATTTAAATGTAAGAATCGAAGATGTAGCTTAATGGTAATGTACAGTGCCATCGGAAAGTATTCAGACCCCTTGACGTTTTTCACATATTGTTACGTTACAGCCTTATTCTAAAATGGATTAAATAACACATTTTCCTCAGCAATCTATACACAATACTCCATAATGACAAAGTGAAAACAGGTTTTTAGACATTTTTGCTAATTTATATATATATATTTTTTACATAAATACCTTATTTACATAAGAATTCAGACCCTTTTCTATGAGACTCGAAATTGAGCTCAGGTGCATCCTGTTTCCATTGATCATCCTTGAGATGTTTCTACAACTTGATTGGAGTCCACCTGTGGTAAAATCAATTGATTGGACTCTTTGGCCTGAATGCAAAGCATCACGTCTGGAGGAAACCTAGCACCATCCCTACGGTGAAGCATGGTGGTGGCAGCATCATGCTGTGGGAATGTTTTTCAGCAGCAGAGACTGGGAGACTAGTTTGGATCGAGACAAAGATGAACGGAGCAAAGTACAGAGAGATCCTTGATGAAAACCTGTTCCCAGAGCGCTCAGGACCTCAGACTGGGGCTAGGGTTCTCCTTCCAGCAGGACAACGACCCTAAGTACACAGTCATGACAATACAGGAGTGGCTTCGGGACAAGTCTCTGAATGTCCTTGAGTGGCCCAGCCAGAGCCCGGACTTGAACCCAGTCCAACGTCTCTGGAGAGACCTGAAAATTGTATCTTGTATCAAGATGGCGCCGCGTTGTTCGTAACTTGTTTTGTGCATAATGTTGCTGCTACCGTCTCTTATGACCGAAAAGAGCTTCTGGACATTAGAACTGGGATTACTCACCTCAAATTGGACGAGGAGTTCTTCTTCAATGAGTCGGACGTGAGGGATATACTACAGACACCTGACCAGGCCCAGATCCCCGTGATTCGCTGGAAAAGGAAATGTAGGTTTCGCGGAAAGAGATCAGGATAACTTGTGAGGCTAATCTGCCCTTGCCTTCCGTTCTGCTAGCTAATGTTCAATCGCTGGGGCAATAAGTGGGACAAACTGAAAGCACGTATATCCTATCAACGGGACATTAAAAACTGTAATAACTTATGTTTCACCAAGTCATGGCTGAACGACGACATTAAGACCATACAGCTGGCGGGTTATACACTCTATCGGCAGGACAGAACAGCACCCTCTGGTAGGACATGGGGCGGGGGCCTATGCATATTTGTAAACAATAGCTGGTGCGCAATATCTAAGGAAGTCTCAAGGTTTTGCTCGCCTGAGGTAGAGTATCTCAGGATAAGCTGTAGATCACACTATTGACCTAGAGAGTTTTCATCTGTTTTTTCCATAGCTGTCTACATAACACCACAGACTGAGGCTGGCACTAAACCCACACTCAATGAGCTGTATTCCGCCATAAGCAAACAGGAACACGTTGATCCAGAGGCGGCACTCCTAGTGGCAGAGAAACTTAAACCAGTTTTACCTAATTTCTATCAGCATGTTAAATGTGCAACCAGAGGGAAGAAATTCTAGACCACCTTTACTCCACACACAGAGATACGTACAAAGTTCTCCCTCGCCCTCCATTTTTGCAAATCTGACCATAACTCTATCCTCCTGATTCCTGCTTACAAGCAAAAATTAAAGCAGGAAATACCAGTGACTCGGTCTATAAAAAAAGTGGTCAGATGAAGCAGATGCTAAACTACAGGACTGTTTTGCTAGCACAGACTGGAATATGTTCCGGGATTCTTCCCGATGGCATTGAGGAGTACACCACATCAGTCACTGGCTTTATCAATAACTGCATTGAGGACGTCATCCCCACAGTGACTGAACGTACATACCCTAACCAGAAGCCATGGATTACAGGCAACATTCGCACTGAGCTAAAGGGTAGAGCTGCCGCTTTCAAGGAGCGGGGCTCTAACCCGGAAGCTTAGAAGAAATCGCGCTATGCCCTCCAACAAACCATCAAACAGGCAAAGCGTCAATACAGGACTAAGATCGAATCGTACTACACCGGCTCTGATGCTCTTTGGAGGTGTCAGGGCTTGCAAACTATTACAGACTACAAAGGGAAGCACAGCCGAGAGCTGCCCAGGGACACGAGCCTACCAGACGAGCTAAATAACTATGCTCACTTCGAGGCAAGTAACACTGAAACATGCATGAGAGAATCAGCAGTTCCGGATGACTGTGTGATCACTCTCTCCACAGCCAATGTGAGTAAGAGCTTTAGACAGGTCAACATTCACAAGGCCGCAGGGCCAGACGAATTACCAGGACGTGCACTCTGACCATGCGCTGGTAAGTGTCTTCATCGAC
This sequence comes from Hucho hucho, assembly GCA_003317085.1. Taxonomy (NCBI): domain Eukaryota; kingdom Metazoa; phylum Chordata; class Actinopteri; order Salmoniformes; family Salmonidae; genus Hucho; species Hucho hucho. The sequence continues at coordinate 802,534 of QNTS01000030.1, read as the reverse complement.
ATTTTCAACCTCTCCCTGTCTGAGTCTGTAATACCAACGTATTTCAAGCAGACCACCATAGTCCCTGTGCCCAAGAACACTAAGGTAACCTGCCTAAATGACTACCCACCCGTAGCACTCACGTCTGTAGCCATGAAATGCTTTGAAAGGCTGGTCATGGCTCACATCAACACCATTATCCCAGAAACCCTAGACCCAAGCCAAATGTGCGTGCCGCACCAACAGATCCACAGATGATGCAATCTCTTTTGCACTCCACACTGCCCTTTCCCACCTGGACAAAAGGAACACCTATGTGAGAATGCAATTCATTGACTCCAACACCATCATTACATTTGCTGATGACACAACAGTGGTAGGCCTGATCACCGACAACGATGAGACAGCCTATAGGGAGGAGGTCAGGACCTGACCGTGGGTTGCAAGGACAACAACCTTTCCCTTAACGTGATCAAGACAAAGGAGATGATTTTGGACTACAGGAAAAGGAGGACCGAGCACACCCCCATTCTCATCGACGGGGCTGTAGTGGAGCAGGTCGAGAGCTTCAAGTTCCTTGGCTTCCACATCACCAACAAACTAACATGGTCCAAGCACACCAAGACAGTCATGAAGAGGGCACAACAAAACCTATTCCCCCTCAGGAGACAGAAAAGATTTGGCATGGGTCCTCAGATCCTCAAAAGGTTTTACAGCTGCACCATCGAGAGCATCCTGACTGGTTGCATCACTGCCTGGTATGGTAACTGCTCAGCCTCCGACCGCAAGGCAGTACAGAGGGTAGTGCGTACAGCCTAGTACATCACCAGGGACAAGCTTCCTGCCATCCAGGATCTCTATACCAGGCGGTGTCAGAGGAAGGCCCTACAAATTGTCAAAGACTCCAGCCACCCTAGTCATAGACTGTTCTCTCTGCTACCACACGGCAAGCGGTAACGGAGGGCCAAGTCTAAGTCCAAGAGGCTTCTAAACAGCTTTTACCTCCAAGCCATAAGACTCCTGAACAGCTAATCAAATGGCTTGATGATCTTTTTGGCCTTCCTGTGACATTGGGTGGTGTAGGTGTCCTGGAGGGCAGGTAGTTTACCCCCGGTGATGCGTTGTGCAGACCTCACTACCCTCTGGAGAGCCTTACGGTTGTGGGCGGAGCAGTTGCCGTACCAGGCGGTGATACAGCCCGACAGGATGCTCTCGATTGTGCATCTGTAGAAGTTTGTGAGTGTTTTTGGTGACAAGCCGAATTTCTTCAACCTCCTGAGGTTGAAGATGCGCTGTTGCGCCTTCTTCATCACGCTGTCTGTGGGTGGACAATTTCAGTTTGTCCGTGATGTGTACGCCGAAGAACTTAAAACTTTCCACCTTCTCCACTACTGTCCCGTCGATGTGGATAACGGGGTGCTCCCTCTGCTGTTTCCTGAAGTCCACGATCATCTCCTTAGTTTTGTTGATGTTGAGTGAGAGGTTATTTTTCTGACACCACACTCCGAGGGCCCACACCTCCTCCCTGTTGGCTGTCTCGTCATTGTTGGTAATCAAGCCTACCACTGTTGTGTCGTCAGCAAACTTGATGATTGAGTTGGAGGCGTGCTTGGCCACGCAGTCATGGGTGAACAGGGAGTAGAGGAGAGGGCTGAGAACGCAACCTTGTGGGGCCCCAGTGTTGAGGATCAGCGGGGTCCTCAACCACCTGGAAGTCCAGGACCCAGTTGCACAGGGCTGGGTCGAGACCTAGGGTCTCGAGCATAATGAACAGCATTCTTACATAGGTATTCCTCTTGTCCAGATGGGTTAGGGCAGTATGCAGTGTGATTGCGATTGCGTCGTCTGTGGACCTATTGGGACGGTAAGCAAATTGGAGTGGGTCCAGGGTGTCTGGCAGGATGGAGGTGATATGATCCTTGACTAGTCTCTGAAAGGACTTCATGATGACGGAAGTGAGTGCTACGGGGCGATAGTCATTTAGCTCAGTTACCTTAGCTTTCTTGGGAACAGGAACAATGGTGGCCCTCTTGAAGCATGTGGGAACAGCATACTGGGATAGGGACTGATTGAATATTTCCGTAAACACACCAGCCAGCTGGTCAGCGCATGCTCTGAGGACACGGCCAGGGATGCCATCTGGGCCGGCAGCCTTGCGAGGGTTAACACGTTTAAATGTTTTACTCACGTTGGCTGCGGTAAAGGTGAGCCCGCAGGTTTTGGTAGCGGGCCGTGTCGGTGGCACTGTATTGTCCTCAAAGCGAGCAAAGAAGTTGTTTAGTTTGTCTGGGAGCAAGACATCGTGGTCCGCGATGGGTCCCTGCCACATTCCTCTTGTGTCTGAGCCGTTGAATTGTGACTCTACTTAGTCTCTATACTGACGCTTAGCTAGATTGATTGCTTTGCGGAGGGAATAGCTACACTGTTTGTATTCAGTTATGTTTCCGTCGCCTTACCCTGGTTAAAAGCAGTGGTTCGCGCTTTCAGTTTTGCGCGAATGCTGCCATCAATCCACAGTTTCTGGTTGGGGAAGGTTTTAATAGTTGCTATGGGTACAACATCACCAATGCACTTGCTAATAAACTCGCTCACCGAATCAGCGTATACATCAATGTTGTTGTCTGATGCTATCCGTAACATATCCCAGTCCACGTGCTCGAAGAAATCTTGCAGCGTGGAATCAGATTGGTTGGACCAGCGTTGAACAGACCTGAGAACGGGCGTTTCCTGTTTTAGTTTCTATCTGTAGGCTGGGAGCAACAAAATGGAGTCATGGTCAGACTTGCCGAATGGAGGGCGGAGAATAGCCTTGTATGCATCACGGAAGTTAGAATAACAATGATCCAGGATTTTACCAGCCCGGGTGGCACATTCGATATGCTGATTAAATTTATGGAGCCTTGTTTTCAGATTAGCCTTATTAAAGTCCCCAGCCACAATAAATGCAGCCTCAGGATATGTGGTTTCCAGTTTACATAGAGTCCAATGGACTTCTTTCAGTGCCGTCGATGTGTCAGCTTGAGGGGGGACATACACGGCTGTGATTATAATCGAGGAGAATTCTCTTGGTAGATAATGCGGTCGGAATTTGATTGTAAGGAATTCTAGGTCAGGTGAACAAAAGGACTTGAGTTCCTGTATGTTGTTATGATCACACCATGACTCGTTAATCATAAGACACACACCCCCGCCCTTCTTCTTACCAGATAGATGTTTGTTTCTGTCGGCGCAATGCGTGGAGAAACCATGTGGCTGTACCGACTCTGATAACGTGTCCTGAGTGTCCTGAACGTTGCAATCGCCGATGTCTCTCTGGAAGGCAACTCTTGCTCGTATTTCGTCTACCTTGTTGTCCAGAGACTGGACATTGGCAAGTAAAATACTCGGGAGAGGTGCGCGATGTGCCCGTCTACGGAGCCTGACCAGAACACCGCCGCGTTTCCCCCTTCTCATGCGCCGCCGTTGTTTTGAGTCGCCGGCTTGGATCCAGTCTATTGTCCTGGTTGGTGGACCAAACAGAGGATCCGCTTCAGGAAAGTCGTATTCCTGGTCGTAATGTTGGTAAGTTGACGTTGCTCTTATATCCAATAGTTCCTCTCGGTTGTATGTAATAAAACTTAATATTTCCCGGGGTAACAATGTAAGAAGTAATCCATAAAAAAACAAAATACTGCATAGCTTCCTGAGAACGTGAAGCGAGGCGGCCATCTCCGTCGGCGCCGGAAGTCAAACAAGGGCGGTCAAATCTTTCACATTTTAGCTTAAACTTACCACATATTGAACTTGGCCCATAATCTTTTAACAAAGGCAGGCAGACAGGTCAGTATACAGTACAGTCCAAATCTATAGCGTAACACTGATTATTACACCTACATCTGAGCAATACATATTCATTTTATTCAGTAGTTCCTAAGCTCATTAGCTATGTGCAATAAATCACGGTAGATTGGTGTGTGTATTAAATCTAGCTCGAATAACACAATTTCCTGTGTTTAGAAGAAATTCATCCAACACAAGTGCATTGGACTGAGGCCTTAGGGGCTTATACAGTGTTATGTATCTGCATGTGTTCTTCTCTTATTTCTTTACGGTGCCGATTCTTTCATCTAACAAACTACAAATGGCACAGTGAAAGGCTGCATAAGTAGTGAGATCACCCCAAGGAGCATGCATACTGTAATCCAGTACTGTATCTGCATTTGTACTACAGACCGGTTGGAGGAGAGCGCTATTATTGGAGGAGCTTGACAGATGCACTAGACTGTCTAAACAGCTGGCTGTGTGTTATCTGGAGATCCCCAGTAAGTCTATCCATCTCCACACAGTGTACTCATCTGAGAGAGCAGCAGCTGATGGATCTCATGAACAGGATTAGTGCTTTTGGCTCCATACGTTTCCAACGCGCATATCTTGATGTAACACAGATCTTTCCCCTTGCGTTAATCTTACTGTTTACACATAACAGTCCTGTAACCATAAACATTGGCCAGGAAACATAAAGAACTGTGTGCATGTGATCAATCAATACAGACTACTTTGGCTCAGTCTGCACCTCAATGACAGATGGGCAGAACTAGGAATATGTGCATTTATCTACATCAGTTGAGGCTTTGTTGTCTACATGGACTTCAAGCAGGGTTAAGAAAGGCTGAGGCACATACCGGTTTTACAAATTATGAGATTACTTTCAATGGCAGTATCAGATGGTTTTCCCCTAAGGAATGGCATTACAGGTTAGTATTCAGAGAGAGAATAACACTACACGGAGGTCCTCTATCTTCCTCTTCATTGTCCTGTGTCTCTGAATGAGGTTGTCAAAGAGCTGCAGAGGAGGTAGAACACTTAGCCCTGAGGCTATCACTGAGTGACACGAGAAACCATGTAGCTATGCATGAACATTATTATTTACAGACAGATTATTTCACTTATAACTCACTGTATCACAATTCCAGTGGGTCAGAAGTTTACATACACTAAGTTGACTGTGCCTTTAAACTGCTTGGAAAGGTCCAGAAAATGATGTCATGGCTTTAGAAGCTTCTGATAGGCTAAATGACATAATTTGAGTCAATTGGAGGTGTACCTGTGGATATATTTGAAGGCCTACCTTCAAACTCAGTGCTTATTTGCTTGACATCATGGGAACATCAAAAGAAATCAGCCAAGACCTCAGAATAAAAGTTGTAGACATGTCTGGTTCATCCTTGGGAGCAATTTCCAAATGCCTGAAGGTACCACGTTCATCTGTACAAACAATAGTATGCAAGTATAAAGACCATGGGACCACGCAGCCGTCATACCGGTCAGGAAGGAGACGCGTTCTGTCTCCTAGAGATGAACGTACTTTGGTGCGAAATATGCAAATAAATCCCAGAACAACAGCAAAGTACCTTGTGAAGATGCTGGAGGAAACAGGTACAAAATTATCTATATCCACAGTAAAACGAGTCCTATAACCTGAAAGGCCGCTCAGCAAGGAAGAAGCCACTGCTCCAAAACCACCATAAAAAAGCCAGACTACGGTTTGCAACTGCACATGGGGACAAAGATCGTACTTTTTGGAGAAATATCCTCTGGTCTGATAAAACAAAAATAGATCTTATTGCCATAATGACCATCATTATGTTTGGAGGAAAAAGGGGGAGGCTTGCAAGACGAAGAACACTATCCCAACCATGAAGCACGCGGGTGGCAGCATCATGTTGTGGGGGTGCTTTGCTGCAGGAGGGACTGGTGCACTTCACAAAATAGATGGCATCATGAGGAAGGAAAATTATGTGGATATATTGAAGCAACATCTCAAGACATCAGTCAGGAAGTTAAAGCTTGGTCGCAAATGGGTTTTTCAAATGGTCAATGACCCAAGCATACTTCCAAAGTTGTGGCAAAATGGCTTAAGGACAACAAAGTCAAGGTATTGGAGTGGGCATCACAAAGCCCTGAACTCAATCCCATAGAAGATTTGTGGGCAGAACTGAAAAAGTGTGTGCGAGCAAGGAGGCCTACAAACCTGACTCAGTTACACCAGCTCTGTCAGGAGGAATGGGACAAAATTCACCCAACTTATTGTGGGAAGCTTGTGGAAGGCTACCCGAAACGTTTGACCCAAGTTAAACAATTTAAAGGCAATGCTACCAAATACTATTTGAGTGTATGTAAACTTCTGACCCACTGGGAATGTGATGAAAGAAATAAAAGCTGAAATAAATAATTCTCTGTGCTATTTTTCTGACATTTCCCTTCTTAAAATAAAGTGGTGATCCTAACTGACCTAATACAGGGAATTTTTACTAGGATTAAATGTCAGGAATTGTGAAAAACTGAGTTTGGCTAAGGTGTATGTAAACTTCCGACTTAAACTGTATATATAGATATAAATATATATAAATATATACTGTAGATAGATACAGTTGGTAAGAGTAGGCAACAACACCTCTGCCACCCTGACCCTCAACACGGGGGCCCCTCAGGCGTGTGGCTTAGAGCCCTCCTGTACTCCCTGTTCAACCATGACTGTGTGGCCGTGCACGACTCCAACTCCATTATCACGTTTGCTTGATAATGGAGTGCTAGGCCTGATCACCAACAGCGAGGAGACAGCCTACAGAGAGTAGGTCAGAAAACTGCTCCCCCTCACACCTACGCTGCTGTTAAAATGATTATTGATTAGATGTATTACTACCACAATGCTGCTGTTCATTAATTATTGATTACCATTACCCTTAATCTATCTATTTATCCTGTGACTGGTCACTATTACTCCTATTTGCATGTATAAATGACCGTTAGTATACTGTTTACTATTATTATTCTGCTACCAGTCACTTTCTCCTAATCTACGTCAAAAACTGTTGGGTAGGGCTTGCATTTTAAGCATTTCACAGATCAGATTCCAAAGTCAAACACAACCAAATGACTTTATATTAATGCACATCAGCAAGCCTATCGACTCCACCTGTTAGAATGTTCTAATTGATGGGCAACGCTATATCAAACTGAATGCCACTGAGCACCAAAGACAAATAGCATGGCTACAGTGGCCTCAATATAGATGAAAGAACATGTCTACAATAAATCAAATTGGAGCCATTGCTGATATAATCAGGCAGCAATTTAAGAGAAAGGCTGACACAGACACACATTCCTAAAATATTCCACTACCATTCAGTTTATAATTCCAAACTTAACTTTTGATCATCAATACCAGAACTGGAACACATATCACAGGAGACTGACACGTATACAGTCTGTCATAATAAAGTGGCTTTTGACTTTAAGACAGGGTAAGAAATCATCTGTTCAACATGTAATGACAGCCTTAAGACAAGACAACAACAACAACTGGTTGTCATTCACATAGCGGGGCCATAAGAGCATAAGACCCAGCCTAAACATTTCCGGCTCCGGAGATGACCTAGGAAGCCAAAGCGTTTCAGCATTGTTAACCGAAACTCTCCTGTTTTTTTCCTCTGGATTTTTCCCTTTATGGCTGACATTTTGAGACACTTCATTGTTTACAGTTCATAATCTGTGTCTGGAAGTCTATGTACAGTATAAGTCTAGGTAAGTATACATACCTACGTACTCAGGTACAAAATGGAATTTGAATCTTAAGAAGATTCCCAAAGTAAGGGCAATACTGATATAGATATACAGTTGAAGTTGGAAGTTTACATACATTTGTTTTGTCTTTGTTTTACACACCTGGTTTCAATTCCCAAATTACATGTTCATTATTTAACCCTCTGCTTTCCCCATGTTTTTTTTGCGTGATTGTTTGTTGTTTTCTTTGCCGAGTTCTACGGCTGGATATATTCTCCCGTGTGTTTTTAAGGGCACGTTGGATTTGTTATTCCTTTCCCGTATTTTTATTAAAATACGTTGTTCACTCATATCTGCTTTCCTGCACCTGACTTCTACACCAGCTATACACACCGGCATTGACAGAATCACGCACCCCAAAGAATGGAGTCAGCAGGAGCAGAAGCCCTCCCAGCAGTTGAAGAGCGCGTCCAGCAGCATGCAACGATGTTGCAACATCTGGGCACTGCCATGGATCGCGTGCTGCAGACGATGGATAGATGGGAGAGAGAAGGAGGTCTGCCAGCGCCTCCACCACCTTCTCTACAGCCGGTTCCACTGTTCTCCCTTCCTTCACCCGGTCCCAGCAGGATTCGACTCGCGCTCCCGAGGGAGTATGATGGGACGGCTGCCGGATGCCAGGGGTTCCTACTCCATGCCGAGACACCACCCTCACATTGGACCAGCTGGCGGACCTGTCCATCCGGCTGGACAACCTGCTGGCCACCCGCGTCCGGATTGGGTCCGTTCCATCCTCCAGCACCTCCGCTCTTATTGACCGTTCTTTTGCCCATAGTTTAGGGATCCCCATTGTTCCTGTTGATATGCCCTTTCATGTGCACACCCTAGACAGTCGACCATTAGGGTCAGGGCTGATTAGGGAGGCCACCTCTCCACTAGACATGGTTACACAGGAGGGTCACAAGGAGAGAATCAGTCTCTTCCTTATTGATTCTCCTGCGTTCCCCGTGGTGCTGGGCCTACCCTGGTTGGCCTGTCATGACCCCACTATTTCGTTGCAACAGAGGGCTCTCAACGGGTGGTCACGAAAGTGCTCAGGTAGGTGTGT
>QNTS01000030.1:691159-791635 GCA_003317085.1 Hucho hucho | reverse complement strand
AGTCCGTCTCCTTCCTAGGGTACCACATTTCCACGTCAGGGGTGGAGATGGAGAGTGACCGCATTTCAGCCGTGCGTAATTGGCTGACTCCCACCACGGTAAAGGAAGTGCAGCGGTTCCTAGGGTTTGCCAACTTTTACCGGAGGTTTATCCGGGGCTTTGGTCAGGTAGCGTCTCCCATTACCTCACTGCTGAAGGGGGGACCGGTGCGACTGCAGTGGTCGGCTGAGGCGGACAGGGCTTTTGGTCACCTGAAGGCTCTGTTTACCTCGTCTCCCGTGCTGGCTTATCCGGATCCCTCTTTGGCGTTCATAGTGGAGGTGGACGCGTCCGAGGCTGGGATCGGAGCCGTGCTCTGTCAGCGCTCGGGTACGCCAGCGAAGCTCCACCCCTGTGCCTTCTTTTCGAAGAAGCTCTGCCCGGCGGAGCGAAACTATTATGTGGGGGACCGGGAGCTGTTGGCTGTCGTCAAGGCTCTGAAGGCGTGGAGAAATTGGCTTGAGGGGGCTAAACACCCTTTTTTCATCTGGACTGACCACTGCAATCTGGAGTACATCCGGGCGGCGAGGAGACTGAACCCTCGTCAGGCAAGATGGGCCATGTTCTTTACCCGTTTTGTTTTCACCCTTTCCTACCGACCAGGTTCCCAGAACGCTAAGGCAGATGCACTGTCCCGGGTGTATGACACAGAGGAGCGGTCCATGGATCACACTCCCATACTCCTGGCCTCTTGCCTGGTGGCACCGGTAGTGTGGGAGCTGGACACGGACATCGAGAGGGCGTTATGTACAGAGCCCACTCCCTCTCAGTGTCCAGCTGGGTGTCTGTACGTTCCGTCTGCTGTCCGCGACCGGTTGATCACACGTCACCCTCCTCTGGTCATCCTGGCATCAGTCGGACAGTGTGCTGTGGGAAGTGGGAAGTACTGGTGGCCCACTTTAGCTAAGAAAGTTAGGGTTTCTGTTTCCTCCTGCTCAGTGTGCGCCCAGTGCAAGGCTCCTAGACACCTGCCCAGAGGGAAGTTACAACCCCTACCCATTCCACAGCGGCCGCGGTCGCACCTGTCTGTGGACTTCCTGACTGATCTTCCTCCCTCACAGGGTAACGCCACGATCCTGGTCGTTGTGGATCGGTTTTCTAAGTCCTGCCGTCTCCTTCCTTTGCCCGGCCTCCCTACGGCCCTACAGACTAGTTTTACTGTGGATATAGATAATTTTGTACCTGTTTCCTCAAGCATCTTCACAAGGTCCTTTGCTGTTGTTCTGGGAAAGTATATTCATCTCTAGGAGACAGAACGCGTCTCCTTCCTGAGCGGTATGATGGCTGCGTGGTCCCATGGTGTTTATACTTGCATACTATTGTTTGTACAGATGAACGTGGTACTTTCAGGCGTTTGGAAATTGCTCCCAGAGTTTGAAGGTAGGCCTTCAAATACATACACAGGTACACCTCTAATTGACTCAAATTATGTTAATTAGCCCATCAGAAGCTTCTAAAGCCATGACTTCATTTTCTGGAATTTTCCAAGCTGTTTAAAGGCACAGTCAACTTAGTGTATGTAAACATCTGACGCACTAGAATTGTGATACAGTGAATTATAAGTGAAATAATCTGTCTGTAAATAATTGTTGGAAAAATTACTTGTGTCATGCACAAAAGTGCCAAAACTATAGTTTGTTAACAAGAAATTTGTGAAGTGGTTGAAAAACCAGTTTTAATGATTCCAACCTAAGTGTATGTAAACTTCCGACTTCAACTGTATGTATATATATATATAAATATAAATAAATAGAGAGAGAGAGAGAGAGAGAGAGAGAGAGAGTATTTTCCTAGTCAAGTCTCCCAAGTACCAGTTGGGTCATTAATACAGTTGGCATGGAAAAAATAAACACCACTTCAGGCTAGTTAGTTGAACTTGTGTAGCGGTAAGCATTTCTCTAAGTGGACACAAGTGTTCTATTTTGATTTATGTTTTCACCATTCATTCATCACGTCTTTCTGGACTCATTTCAAATACATCTTCAGCCCTTAATGCTCAACAGCATAAAGCACAGCATGCTTAAGCTTGACATTCCATAGGTCACTTGAAGTTAGGCAAATACATTCTTTCCCCTCTCCTATAATATGTGTGCTGATGGATGAGTTCAACCTGGAATTGTTTCAGCCAACGCTCCCTTTAAATTGTACAAAAAAAACATTAATAGAGATCTTACTGCAAAGAGTACATAGTCAATAGATACCGTACCATAGACTCAAACGTAGTACCACTCCAACAATGCTGTGTTCTCAGAGTTATCACTTGTTATTGGAGTAGTTTAAAACCACTTAGCTTACTGATTAAATGCAGTATTGCACTGGGAATATATGATTAAAGCATTCACTCCAACGTTAATAGATGCACCTTGTGTTCACACCAGGATAGTTACCTAAATCAAACAAACAGAGACTGCTGTGATGAATGGACTTCTGAAGTCAGGGGAGAAAGCAGGGGGTTGTCTCTGGAAAGAAATAAAAACAGTATCAGAGAGCAATGTTTGCACATGTTTGGCGAGGTACTACATCCCTACACATGTTCCAGACATGAGACTTGGGTGAGGTCACTTTGGGCAAAAATAAACTAGAAGCAGAAATTGTGGGGATGGGTCAGAATGTTTGGATAGTGTGCGTTTGGAAGACAATCCTAGATGTGGCCCAAGTGCTTAAAGTTCTGAAATGACTTGCGTTGTGATAAAGAACAAAAGGACAAAGACCAATCCATTACAGCTCTGCAAGAGATTCAAAAAGATTCAAAGTGGACATTAATTTGGGGAAGCTTAATCAAAAAGCGAACATACAGTATCAGTGATTTTTCCTCAGTCACTTACTGAATAACTTGGCAAACCAACACAGATAGTGACTTGTTCTTTCAAAAGCAACCAGACATTAATGAGGTGATTTGAGCCATGGCATAACAAACTGGCTTTGTCCTCTATGCATGGTGCAGCGTCATGTGCTGTATCAGCACTCATCACATCACATAGAAAGGATTCTACAATAGGAAGAGTAGAAAAAATCATGTCTGGCAAAGATAATAATACCAGACATAAAGCATAGTATGGTCATGGGGGTGTTAGCATTGTGCATTGTGCAAGATGAATACACTGAATTATTTAAAACGAGGGACAAAAACAGCATTCAAGAAATAATAATCAATTGTACCAAATTTTTGGGAGGCAGCTGTCCTGTTCTTCTGGAGAAAGAAGGATTAGGAGACAGCAGAAAGGTAAGGTCACCCAAGGCCTATCCAGCCAGGTACATACAGGGGGAATTTATGGACCATGTGGTACGCACATTTCTACCTTAGAGAGGAGGACACTTGATTCATGATTATTCAGTCCGCTTGATGGGTCTTATCTTTTTCGACAGAACTCTCCATTTTATAAAACTGAAGACAAAAACATAAAGACTGGAAGCATATGGTGGGCTGGAACACCACCAAGATGGCCTGAGCTCTCCAAGCTCTAGCACAAAGAGCATTTGTTTTAAAACGTACGCTTTCTTAATTTAATCAGCGCAGTCATTACCATGATTGAGGTGATGAGGCGAGGCGTATAAGGATAAAAGCAAGACGAAGGAGAGGAATTTAATATCAGCAACACCGTAGAAGAAGCCTGAATGACCAGTAGATCTGGATGCTTACGGTACGACTTCTAAAACAGGCAAATGGAAAGTTTTAGTATATGAGGAGGCTTTGTTCTGCTCTGGGGCATCTGAATGTATGGTGATGCGGAGGCAGGCAGGAAACACCACTTGTGAGGTGCAGAATACCAGGCCTGGAGGGTTTCATGGGAAGTTTAACAGGTGTGGTGACATCATTGGCAAATAAAAACCTCTAGAAAATGTCTCAAGTCTGTCCAACTGCAAACACTTAGACGTAAGTGCTTGAATGTGGTCACTCACATAGTCTGAGAGACCACACGTATTATATCTTGGATGTCGACTCACAGGTTAGCTTGTATCATCAGGCCCAGATACAAAACACTCTTGACTAAGATCTAGATCCAGCAGGAAAAGGATGTTACCGCTTACATTTTTATCAAATATTTGGCTTTCAACTTAAGACAGACAGTACATGCTCTTTGGAATAGCATGGTTGCCCTACACATTAGTATCAGGGCCTTCTGGGATGCTAAGAGAGAAAACAAGGATCCAAAGCCAACCAGATTGAGAATGAATGAAGTCCAGTTAGTGTTAATAGTGACGAAGATAAATGAGAACAATAGAGCGTGCTGCCTCAGAGTATACTAAGCCCATGTCTGAGGAATTCAAGGAATGCATGGGGCATAAGGTATAAACCATCGTACTGTTGCTGGTCAGTTCAACATCAGTACATTCCAAGACAGAACCCTGCACACATCCAAGATGTCACGGTGGCTTTTCAAATAACACTCTGGCAGAGTCAGATTCCGATATAAACAACCTATTTCTGCTGATTGAGTCCAAAAGACTCCTACACCAGCTCCAATAACAGAGCTTTGCTTGTGATGTACTTCCTTGTTGAGTTTGTGCTTCGTCTGCCAAGACTAGAGGCTGTTTAAAGGCTGTTCCATACAGCACTCAACATGATTAATACACAGAGAGAACGCTCACACATATCTGCCCTTAACACAACTTCTGGACCAGAAATTGCGGTCAAGAACATGTCATCCATCATGGATTAAAATTGAATTCATATAAGGTGATTACTTAGGAGGTTGTGCACGCCACTCATATATGCATAGTCTGTCATATTTCTTTGAGTTGCCCAAGTACATTCCTTACATTCACTCCATTAATAGAATTTCAAGGTCAGATGTATGTTTTTGAATGCCTCCTTTAGTACTCTAGACTCTGGAGCGGTTGCTTGAGTTAAGGAATGCATCAGCAAAACTGCAGGTGAAACCATAGCGTAGAAAATCATGGCAATGCAATTGGCAACAGATGATGACTGTGATACGGTAACTCAGTTACGGTACTTAATGCACTTAATTTGCTGTTGCTAACACTGGATAAGTGAACCAGACGGATTGGCAAACAAATCAACCAAAGCAAATGTCATAGCTGCCACTGCTGCTGAGTGGTAGCATGAGGCCATTTTGAAACATGGTTAACGATATTAAATTCCTGTGAGATTTTTATGGCAAATGTAATCACAGTTTGTTCTCTATATTTAAGACAACATCACATAAACCGTGTCCTGTCCAAATCAGTTTTTTACAAATCTTGTCAATGGAAGCGTAACATCCAGCCAGTGTAATCTTTTTTGTTGTTGTATCTCTTCATGATATACATATGGTGGCAGCTTGTTCTGAAGCTAAATGAGAAGTGTTTGCTGCAACACTCCGCAGGATGCAGGAGAGAGCATCCATATAAACCAAAGCTAAAAGTCCCTGTTTTGTTTTTACTGTTGGGTGGATGGCTCCAATGCATGATGTGGTTCTCTTAAAAATATATTGTGCAGAGAAAACATATCTATTATGGCCTGACTGAACAAGTCCCTATGGTTTCATTAATCAGAAAACATTTATACATTTGTGCTGATGAATAGGTCATTGTCAGAGATGTTCATTGTTCACTGTGTGAGTGATTTCAGATGCATACTGTACAGTGGAGACTCGGCTGCATCCTAAACACTGTAATGAGTTTCAACCCAATGCGTTGCATTTGAGTGTGACACTGACAACTAAAATATGCTTTAGAAAAAATACGGAACAAAACATCCTAATCTGTTTACACTGTCTTGTCGCACTTGCAACACTGAAGTTATGTAATGCTATACAGCAAATGCTCCAAAACCAGTACCACAGTATGCCACATACTCATCATTGTTAGGCACTTTGGACAGATTTATGTTTGGGTACACTGAAATGTAGGATTGGTGTACTAGTTTGTAAAGATATAGTTGTGACAGCTCCCATTGCACTTCTCATGTTTTGACCAAGAGTCACAATTGGTCATTCCTGACATGCCTGGAACAGTAAAATATCTTGTTTGACCAAATTTCAAACATAATATGCTAGCTGTGGCAAGGTTACAATGCTGTGGCACATACATTTTTCATTATGGCAGTGAGACGCCCAATGTCGAGAGTTCAATTCATTTAAGCATACATCATTCATAAGAAAATCTGATCAAGTTAGATAGGCCAAAACAACTCACAGAAGTATTGTAACTCCAAATAAGTGTAGCAGTACATTAATGGGCTCTTACATGGCACAAAGGCAGCCACTTTTATATTCCTAATATTCATGTCTGCCAATAACTATACTCCTCAGCCAACCACATCTGGACTAATCAGCTAAGTTACTGCAATTCAACACATTTTGCCATGGTGCAGTGAGAAAAATGTGTTTTGTAATGCTATTCTCAAGATTTTTTCACAAGGCTAAGAGAAAATGTTGCAGTTTTAAAGCTAATTTCCTGTAATTTACACTTTTTGCCATGGGGCAGATATTTTTTTGTTGTTGCTGGTTTATAGCTCATCTCATGCTTTTGTTCACATTTTGCCATGAGGCTGAGAGAAAATGTAGCAGATTTAAAGATCATTTCCTGCTATTCTACACATTTTGCCATGAACCTGAGAGAAAATGTATCAGTTTCAAAGCAAAATCCCTGAAATTCTACACATTTTGCTATCATATACTATCTGGGGCTCCCCGACCTCCAGGGGGAGGGCCATGGAGATTAGGGACCCTGGGGCACGTGCCTTGCGTGCCCGTTCGGGAATCCTGCCCTGCAGCCAACAGCAACTCCAGCTAAAGCCGTTTAACAGAGTTAGTGACATTATATTTATCTTTTTTTTATCATAAAAGATATAAACACCACCAAAGGGTGTAGTCTAACCAACCAATTAGTTATTTATAGGTTACAGCTACCACATTAGGCTACCTGCCTTGAATACTAAAATAACCAAATAAGCCAAATAAAGTTGACATTAAAATATACTGTAATTCTTCCAGTGGTAAAGACACAGTATACCCACTCTGATATCACTTATTTCTAGGGCAGAGAAGCAGTTGATTGTGAGGAGGAAAAGTGTGCCACCCTCTGGCATTCCTACAGTATCACCACATTACTACTTCTAACTCAAACCACTACCGTAACCTCACAAAGGAAGCTAGGAGAAGAGCCAGTATCTCATGGCCAGTGATAGCATTAGAAATGTCTCCGAGGCACAGTAAGAACTTAGTAGGATTCAGTACAATTCTCTCCTCTATAAAACTACATACCGATTTCACAAAGCTCATCCAGAAAACCTAGTGAGTTATAGCATATTGGTCAACATTTCCATTTACCGCCCGAAGCCAAAAGTTAATAGATCCAATTGATTTAAATTATCTTCAAAGTTCTCAGTAAGACAAAGAGGCAGTAACAAATCATGACTGACGTGAATAACAGAAAGTTCTTGGTGAAGGACATTTCCACAAAGAGTGACATCATGGACTGATAGATACTGTATATGCATCATAGTGATATCAAATCTACTTCTGAAATATGAAGCACAGTTACATACGTGAATGCATGTTTAAAACTCTTTCAATGCAATGAATTATTACAATGGCTTTATCTTCTGGTTGAGCTGCTAGGTCGTTCCACCAAATAAGTGCCTTTTGCGTCCATTTGATATTTTAAGTAGAAATGTTGCACCAGTATTGAATTTTAAAAGCATGTTATATTCAATGAAGTGCCCTTTAATATACAATGCATTCGGAAAGTATTCAGACCCCTTCCCTTTTTCCAAATTATGTTAAGTTACAGCCTTAGTCTAAAATGTAATAAATTATTGTATCCCCTCATTAATCTACACACAATACCCCATAATGACAAAGCAAAATTGCATTTTTTTTTACAGAAATGCCTTATTTACAGTTGAAGTGAGAAGATTAAATACACCTTAGCCAAAAAGATTTAAACTCAGTTTTTCACAATTCCTGACATTTAATCCTAGCAAAAATTCCCTGTTTTAGGTCAGTTAGGATTACCACTTCATTTTAAGAATGTGAAATGTCAGAATAATAGTAGAGAGAATTATTTATTTCAGCTTTCATTTCTTTCATCACATTCCCAGTGGGTCAGAGGTTTACATGCACTCAATAAGTATTTGGTAGCATTGCCATTAAATTGTTTAACTTCAGTCAAACATTTCGGGTAGCCTTCCACAAGCTTCCCACAATAAGTTGGGTGAATTTTGGCCTATTCCTCCTGACAGAGCTGGTGTAACTGAGTCAGGTTTGTAGGCCTCCTTGCTCGCACACGCTTTTTCAGTTCTGTCCACACACTGTCTATAGGATTGAGGTCAGGGCTTTGTGATGGCCACTCCAATACCTTGACTTTGTTGTCCTTAAGCCATTTTGCCACAACTTTGGAAGTATGCTTGGGGTCATTGTCCATTTGGAAGACCCATTTGCGACCAAGCTTTAACTTCCTGACTGATGTCTTGAGATGTTGCTTCAATATATCCACATACTTTTCCTGCCTCATGATGCCATCTATTTTGTGAAGTGCACCAGTCCCTCCTGCAGCAAAGCACCCCCACAACAAGATGCTGCCACCCCCGTGCTTCACGATTGGGATGGTGTTCTTCGGCTTGCAAGCCTCCCCCTTTTTCCTCCAAACATAACAATGGTCATTATGGCCAAACAGTTCCATTTTTGTTTCACCAGAGGATATTTCTCCAAAAAGTACGATCTTTGTCCCCATGTGCAGTTGCAAACCATAGTCTGGCTTTTTTATGGTGGTTTTGGAGCAGTGGCTTCTTCCTTGCTGAGCGGCCTTTCAGGTTATGTTGATATAGGACTCGTTTTCTGTGGATATAGATAATTTTGTACCTGTTCCTCCAGCATCTTCACAAGGTACTTTGTTCTTATTCTGGGATTGATTTGCACTTTTCGCACCAAAGTACGTTAAAGCTCTAGGAGAGTACGCATCTCCTTCCTGAGCGGTATGATGGCTGGGGGGTCCCATGGTGCTTATACTTGCGTACTATTGTTTGTACAGATGAACGTGGTACCTTCAGGCATTTGGAAATTGCTCCCAAGGATGAACCAGACTTGTGGAGGTCTATAATTTTTTTTCTGAGGTCTTGGCTGATTTCTTTTGATTTTGCAATGATGAGGAATAAAACAATTTAATCAATTTTAGAATAAAGCAATAACGTAACAAAATTTGGAAAAGGTCAAGGGCTCTGAATACTTTCCGAATGCACTGTAGACCACATGTAGATTTTTTATATGAATAAAGACTTTCTTTTGTGCCAAAATTCTTCATTTTGATATGTCCCTCCGTGCATACTCTGTGACTTCCAGGAAGATTTTAACCCACTTAACCCCAAAGTATATCCAAGTTTTCACCATTATTGTAAGCTCTTGTTATTAGTGATTTTTTTAAGGTATTTTCATTTTAAGGTCAACCCGGTTACATGAACTGAACTCTCGTTTTAATATGGTGAAACCATTCGCTTTCAAATCTATTTTTTTAAAGAAACATTGAACATCTAATTGTCAAGTCATAGCGTAAAAGCAGGTGAGCTGTTTTGGCCTCTTTCTGGTGTTTTGGGGTGGAAATCTGAATGGGTCGAGCATAACACGTCAACCCTGTTACCCATAAATAGACAGGCTAGAAATGCTTGAACAATTTTAGCTAACGCTTTACATTAAGTTGCCCCTATTACTATGTAGCTACACAGTAATAACTGTAGTAATGACATAGTAGTGGAATTACATAGTAATAAGGTTGTAGCTGTATCAGTCTTTACACAATTGTAACAAGGAATGTGTAATTACACATCCACTTGCTTAATGTTATTACATGTTTCTTGTTCCACTATGCAAATAATGTTTTGTAATTATACATTTTAAAGTCATCTGTGAATTACCATGTTATTAACTCAAACCAAAATCTGACCTTGTTACATGTTACTACAAGGTACCACTACCATTAAATCCACATGTAATACCAGAGTTTATAAATAGGCTCAGACCAAGTAACAACAATTGTAACAAGGAACACCCTGCAATTAACTACCAGTAATTTTCAATTAATTTATGACTTTGTTATGACCTGGCTCAAAGGCTATACCAAATCAAATGTAATGTAAGAACAATATAGTTACTTAGGAGATACTTGTAGTTATCATGTACCTACCCAGAAGGAAGCAACTTAATGTAATGTGAAACCCAGTAGGGTATAACCTTTGTAATTACTATGCAGTTACAATGTAGCAACTTTTGCAGACAATAGGCTAACGAGGACAAATTATGAGACAGGACAACATTAGGTATAAACCTTTTAGTTACATTGTTCTTACACTGTAACAATCTTTATCAACCAACTCTGTAATTACAATGTTGTTACAAGGGATATACATGTATTTACAATGTACTTACCCAGGAGCAAGCAACTTAATGTGAAGATAAGTGACATTTAAATTACTTTGTAGTTACAATCTGACAACCAGACGATAGGCTAATCAGGAGAAAAAGGAGACAAGATACATTTTTTCAGTTTGACTTTTCTTAAGGAATCGGACCGTTTTTTCCCATTTTCTTCTAAAATGACATACCCAAATCTAACTGCCTGAAGCTCAGGACCTGAAGCAAGGATATGCATATTCTTGATACCATTTGAAAGGAAACCCTTTGAAGATTGTGGAAATGTGAAATTAATGTAGGAGAATATAATACATTAGATCTGGTAAAAGATATCATCTTTGAAATGCAAGAGAAAGGCCATAATGTACTATTCCAGGTTAGGCGCAATTTAGATTTTGGCCACTAGATGGCAACAGTGTATGTGCAAAGTTTTAGACTGATTCAATTAACCATTGCATTTCTGTTCAAAATGTTGTATCAAGACTGCCCAAATGTGCCTAATTGGTTTATTAATACATTTTCAAGTTCATAACTGTGCACTCTCCTCAAACAATAACATGGTATTATTTCACTGTAATAGCTGCTGTAAATTGGACAGTGCAGTTAGATTAACAAGAATTTAAGCTTTCTACCCATATCAGATATGTCTATGTCCTGGGAAATGTTCTTGTTACTTACAACCTCATGGTAATCACATTAGCCTACGTTAGCTCAACAGTCCCGTGGCGGGGACACCAATCCCGTAGAGGTTAATGGATTTGACAAAGATTGATATTCAAACCATTGAAATTCAATTCCCCATTTCAGACTCAAAGCAATAACCATATTAGTTAGTAAAATATACTAACACAGGATGGTAAAGCTGGCTAGCACTTCCCCATTACACCCATTCCCCCAGACACTTACTATAGTAAAAAAAAACAAAAAACTCTTGAGATGTTTTTTATTATTGTTGAACATTTGCTCTTTATGACAGAATGTTAAAATGTGTTCACCAAGTTACACATCTCAAAAGACACCGAATTGGTGGAACGACCCTGCTGTTTTATAAACAGCATGACAAAGCTCCATTCTCCCATTAATCCATGCTGACAGACCCAACAAGAAAATTATGCACGCTCACATCTTTCAACAGAACACAGGGTGTTGAAAATGCCCTGTCTTCCCTCATGATGACGTCCTGTACATCAACCTCTAAGCCATTTGGCCTTGAGTTAGGTCTCCTCCCATTTAATTTGGAACTGTATCACAGGGAGTGTTCTCAAGCTCCTGTCTGACTGATGTCTCGGCCTTCATGAGCCTTAACCAACCAAAACACAGTATTGGCCTGGTTGCGGTGTCTGCCTGTCTGTGAGGTCAACAATTTTTACAAGGGATGCCACCCATAGAGACAGCAATGCCCACTCAGCATACCAATGGGTGGTCTCTCTACCCAAGCAGGGCACCATTGTGGTTGAGAGAGCAGTTTGAGGCTGCCCATTATGCCCACAGTAAATGTGTTGAGAGATACATTGCCTATCACTCTGTAAGATGACTTCCAAAAAGCACTGTATACAGGCCTTTACCGTTACACTCTATAAGCCCTATACCAGTAACTAACAACCCCCAACATGAAATGCATTGCTGTTTTGTCCTCCATCAGACTGAAGGTCCCTGAGGGTGCTATGTGAGCAGTATTCACTGTGCAGTAAGTATACGCTATGTGAAAAAGCTAGTGTTTTGGCAGAGGTGGCGACTGTGGGCTGGAATGGAAATAATCAGTTGAAGCTGGCTGTAGAAAAGAAGCTGTAGTTCTGAACCGAAGCCCTGTGCTCCCCAGAGGGAGATATGGTTCTCACCATACTCTCATTCTGTTAGCTTTCAGCCTGATACTAAACCTATTGTGACTAAAAGGAGTCCAGCTAACATTTTATATCTTCATGAGGAGAACAAAAGTGGGATTTACCAGTGAAAGAAAATGGCATCAATAGGTTGCCATGAAAAAGAAATTGTCTTCACAATCGTGAAGGTCAATGACAACACAAAACAAATGCATATGAACTGGGGACATGCACAACTATTGTGAGTGGATTGTAACAACAACCATACAGTAAATTAACATCCTACATCCATATTTTTATAGAGGGTGTCTTTGACACTGTTATAACTTTGAAAAATTTGCTCAGCCTGTAGCATCCAGAACTGTATTGAACCCTACTGCCATGGAAACTAAAACCATTATCAAGCCAAACATTAAACTGTTGACTCAAAGTACCCTTTAAACCTCTGATACCCTGATATCTCTGCTATTGCTGGTCAACAGGAGGCAGATTACATTTTTAGAACTTGGATCATGGAAACTAAAAGAGAAATCTCAGTGTGCAACTCAAGGTATGTACAGTATTTTCCACAGACCCTTCTGTTATTTACAGTCTGTTGCCTATCATTTGACAGGCCTGTGCAGCTGCACAGGTGGATTACACTTTGAAATGGACATACCATGCCATTTTGAAGTGTATACCAGGTGAATAATGTACTACAGCATCATAACCCTTTTAATGAAGCTAATGTTAACCTACCAACAAAGCAAGCAACCGTTTTTTTATGATACAGCCTAGCCAGAGAACAAGGCTGAGGGCAACATAGACTGCCTTCTCTAAAATCAGAAACCATAGGCCAAATACCTATTTAGCATGATACCATATCATCTATGTAATTGTATACAATTCAACAGCACAAGCCATCTTCCCTGACCCTGTACTTACTCATGCATTATAGAGACATGAGACATTCAGGAGATCCCCAAACATTATTTTTCAAAATATGACTGATGAATGAAGTTGTTATCACTATAAGATATGGCCTCTCCCAACATCATATAGTATAGGAGTTAGCTTTATAATTTACATTATATAAACAAATCTGTCATAGTCAATAGCCTACAGTAAGTGTGAGGTTGAAACTGAGAAACCACTGCCAATGAGAAAGTAAACACCTGGCGTGGAGAGAGCCTAGAAGGAGACAGGAACCGGTGGAGCAAGCAGCCTGAAACCCTGTGTGGAGGATAAGTGTCGTCTGTGGCCCATCCACCACAAGGAGCCACAGGGCTTAAAGGCTGAGTAAGTCCAGAGTTTCTAATGGTGCTTTCATAACCATTTGTGCTCTTACCCTGCATTGATTCCTTCAACAGCAGTTACTATTCATTCCTCCGTTCCATTATGAAAGGAATGGTGAGGCAAAGAAAGAGTCCAGGTCGTTAGGAACACTGAAACATTTGGAATTGGTTACAAAACTCTATGTTTGAGAGTTACGGTGGTCCACAGCTCCAGCAGGAAGTATTTATAATGCCAGAAAGCAATTTGATCTCCGATATACTTATCCTTTGAATCTGAGGATTATGTGGATAAAACAAATAATAACCAGTAAGCATATGGGACAGCCATTTTGAAATTGTTGTGTAGCTTTTTCCAAAGTCTTCATTTGAGTGAATTGAATCAAGCTCAATTTCAAATCAGTACATGTTGTTCTGAGTGGATAGATATGTGGCCTCTCAAGCATACCTAAGCAGACCCGAGACCTTTACACAGGATAAATCCACGTACAGAATTCTACATGTGCAGTGTTTCCAGCGAAACTATTTAATCAGTACTTTTGATGCTGGAAATGTTTTACACTCACACAGGAACACTGAAGCGAAGCTTTGCTGCTCACTCCATTTTGTTCCCAGCACATTTTAGACTGAGATCTGGGGGATCTCATAAACTATTTATTTTGGCTAAATGCTGTAGAATAAATTATCCTTTCATTTCTTCTTAAAAATCATTGAATACCAAAAGATGACAAGCTTTTAAAGCTGTGTTTACCCACACCCTATTAAAGAGGGAGGTTGTCAGATCTTGGTTGGTTAACCAAGTCAACTGCACAGAGACACTGACATACTGCTGACTTCAAGGGAAAAACACAATCATTTCAAGTTGTGTAGTCCAGGAGGAGGGATACATAGCAACAGTTATTTCTCATTCATCTATCCTTGATTTCAGCATTTTCCATTTTATACACACTAAGCACGACATCAATGGATCATCTGGCTTCTTAGGTCTTCCATCTTGGCATACTGTATATCCTGGCAAACTGCATGTCATTGAGGGGCACTTTGTGGGAGTTGGGATACTGTCTGCAGACCTATTAAACTGGGCATAATCCAAATCCAAGTCAAGTCAACAAGCAGACAGTGCCAGGGTACAGCAGTATCTCAACATGAGGGTGAGAGATCAAACCTTATAGTTGGCAATAAAAATATTTCCATGTCAAAAGTTCACAACGGTACGTCATTCACAAGTCACCATGTTAATCATGGCCTCTGCATTCAGACAGGTCACACAATCTATAAAATGACGTTGGCTATCGTTTCTGGTGCACCTGCAAAGTTTATCTCCCAATAAATCAAAGCTCCGGCTGGAATGTTAGATCATGGAAACGGGGAGAATAAAAGTACATTGGTGTGAGATATCTCCAAAATTATGAGACGGAACAGTAGGTTGATATGCAAGCATTGAGATATCTGGTTCTGGTCGTTCATACAGCACCATGGGGAGACTACCAGATGAAGTGTTCAAATCTAATTTAATATGTTACAATTAAATTAGATATGTTTCAAGTTATAATAAAGTAAAGATATCACATGGATTGTCTGAGATAACAAGAGCCTTTTACTTCAACAGATAACCTGCTGTGACAATGCCTACAGTCCAGTATATTAAAATATAGAAAAGTGAAATATAGTTGTTCCCTCTCTAAACCTTTATACCGCCAGGTGGAGCTTTTGTCCTGCTTTTCAGCAGTATTTATACAGAAAATACACTTATTTTATCGTAAAATAAATCTCATGGTAGCCTATACCAAGTATATAAACAGAGGTATAGCAATGCTCCATTCTTTTTAGTCTGACATTGAAATTTATGACAAAAATGTACTGACACTTTGAGCATGACAAAGGTATGCATGATAAGGATCAAGAGACAGAAAAAGTTGTGAGTTTAGGCTGTGAATTTTACCCTGACTATGTAAAGTAATTCAACCAAGTCTGATAAAAGATGAACAAGTGCCCTCTTGTGCAAATGAAAAGATTCTAAGAGGGGAAAATAACCCTTTCATGTGCTGAGTAAAAATGCTGACTACACTACATCGCAGAAAGAGTGGTATCTGACTTTGAGATACCTTTTGAAGTTGAAAATGCATTTAACAACGACCTGAATCCACTGACCCAGGAAGTCCTTCTAACCAGTCAAATGGGAAATATGACCCATCGGGACGGGGTAACGAGCTGAGGCAGAATATAATTAAAATAACATATAAAGTCTGTACGATCTGCGAGAACGAACAGGGACTATTTCATCTCGCTCGCTATCAGCATTATAAATCAATCAATTATTTATGGCTGGGCCTGTAAAGAATATAGTGAAGCTGGAATTTCATTTTTTACATTTTGAAATGTAGAAGGGACTTAAAGGAAGTTGTCTTGAACAGTTGAGGAAATAATAGAGAGTACCCAGCTGCCCCCTGTCAACAGTAAGTGACATCATCAGATGTAGGGTCCAAAGGCCAACAACCACTCAGTGTTATACAGTGCTCATCCTCACATGCATCCAAATAACACTCATCCTTATCGTCTTCTTAGATGTGATACCTGAAAGTGCAAACCATTGCATTTAACCATGGCAAGGTGACTGGGAATATGTAGTTATTCCCTGCCTAAGGCAATAAAACAGGCAAAACGTCAGTATAGAGACAAAGTGGAGTCGCATTTCAACGGCTCAGACACGAGATGTATGTGGCAGGGTCTACAGGCAATCAAGTACTACAAAGGGAAAACCAGCCACGTCGCAGACACCGACGTCTTGCTTCTGGACAAGCGACACACCTTCGCCCACTTTGAGGATAACACAGTGCCACCGACGTGGCCTGCTACCAAGGACTGTGGGCTCTCCTTCTCCGTGGCCGACGTGAGTAAAACATTTAAGCGTTTTAACCCTTTAGCCCAGACGCCATTCCTAGCCGCGTCCTCAGAGCATGCGCAGACCAGCTGGGTGGAGTGTTTCCGGGACATATTAAATCTCTCCCTATCCCAGTCTGTTGTCCCCACATACATGTCCGCCATTGTTCCTGTACCCAAGAAAGAAAAGGTAACTGAACTAAATGACTATTGCCCCGTAGCACTCACTTCTGTCATCATGAAGTGCTTTGAGAGACTAGTCAAGGATCATATCACCTCTACCACTTCAATTTGCTTACCGCCCCAATAGATCCACAGACGATGCAATCGCCATCGCATTGCACACTACCCTATCCCATCTGGACAAGAGGAATACCTCTGTAAGAATACTGTTCATTGACTATAGCTCAGCATTCAACACCATAGTACCCTCTAAGCTCATCATTAAGCTCGAGGCCCTGGGTCTGAACCCCGCCCTGTGCAACTGGGTCCTGGACTTCCTGACAGGCCGCCCCAGGTGATGAAGGTAGGAAACAACACCCCACTTCGCTGATCCTCAACACTGGGGCCCCACAAGGATGCGTGCTCAGCTCCCTCCTGTACTCCCTGCTCACCCATGACTGCGTGGCCATGCACGCCTCCAACTCAATCATCAAGTTTGCCTAAGACACAACAGTAGTAGGCCTGATGACCAACAATGACAAGATAGCCTACAGGGAGGAGCCCTGGGATTGTGGTGCCAGGAAAATAACCTCTCACCCAATGTCAACAAAACAAAGGTGCTAATCGTGGACTTCAGGAAACAGCAGAGGGAGCACCCCCCTATCCACATCTACGGGACCGCAGTGGAGAAGGTGGAAAGCTTACACATCACTGACGAACTGAAATGGTCCACCCACAAAGACAGTGTGGTGAAGAAGGCGCAACAGCGCCTCTTCAACCTCAGGAGGCTGAAGAAAGTTGGCTTGGCACCTATAACCCACTTTTACAGATGCAAACTTTTACACAGCATCCTGTCGGGCTGTATCACGGCCTGGTATGGCAACTGCACCGCCCGCAACAGCAGGGCTCTCCAGAGGGTGGTGTGGTCTGCCCAACGCATTACCGGGTGCAAACTACCTGCCCTCCAGGACACCTACAGCACCCGATGTCACAGGAAGGCCAAAAAGATCATCAAGGGCAATATCCACCTGAGCCACTGCCTGTTCACAGAGAGACTGAAAGGTACATTCTATCTCAAGGCCATCAGACTGTTAAATAGCCATCACTAGCAGATTAGAGGCTGCTGCCCTATCTACATAGACTTGAAATCACTGGCAACTTTAATAATGTAACACTAGTCACTTTAATAATGTTTAAATATTTTACATTACTCATCTCATATGTATGGACTGTATTCTATCCTATTCTACTGTATCTTAGTCTATGCTGCTCTGACATTGCTCGTCCAAATATTTATATATTCTTAATTCCATTCCTTTACTTTAGATTGTGTGTATTGTTAGATACAACATTTTGCTACACCCGCAATAACATCTGCTAATCGCGTGTATGTGACAAATAACATTTGGTGACTGTAAAACACATTTATTTAGAAAAACAACAACAATGACACATTTCATGCTGGCTTTGCTGCCAATACATTTGACAGTTTTGCAAAACCAACCCACTGGGCACAGACGTCATTTCAACGTCTAGATTTTATTTACATTTGGTTGAGTTGTTAACTAAAGTGAATTCACTGTGAAATCAACAAAAAATTCACCATGTCAAAGAATACAAAATTCCCTTAAGTCGATTACTTTTTGCAAATCCAATCAGTTTTTCACATTATTCAATGTCATCACATGAGATGGAAATAATGTTGATTCAACCAGTTTTTGCCGAGTGTCTGCTTATTTTAGAGTCACTACAATTTATAGTGCCCTCTACTGGGGGATCTATGAGATGTATTTTTATATAGGGAAAACTAGTGATCTCATCCCTCCATCCCATCCTCCACGATCCCTCCCTCTATCCCTCCACCTCATCAAACACCCTCACCTTTTCACACAAAACTGGGCAAGGGACCAGTGGTAGAATAAAAAACAGACAACCTGTGGAAATATGGTGTACGTCAAAAACCCCAGCAAAATGACTCATTGGAGTTTGAGAGCATGATGTCATATGGGAGGACTGATGGTGTCACGGTGCGAAATGAGTGGCACACCAGGCATGACCTCATTACCTATGACCTTACACTTCAGTCGGGAAACATTTTAGTACAGTCAAGTAAACACATTCACACCACTCCCCCACTTTCCCAACATTTCCAGTGGTTATTGTCATTCTTCAAACGAAAAATGTGCCATGTTACATCTTACCATGCTACGATGCTGTAGTGTAGTGTTTAAGGGACAACAAATACTTGGCACACACCTTGATAAATGTAGAGTTTTCAACGTATCCAAATCCGAGGTGGGAAAAATGTAGAACTAACAACAAAATGAATGGGAATTTTAAATGTGAAATTCCAATGGCTCTAGTTCATCTTGAGGCTTTTCTGGTTGTATTTTAACGTGGTACAGGAGGACAGCGCATTAACTACAAAGACCTGTTTCTGTATAAGGGAGGGGTGCCACAGTTCAGGTTCACCTCTGGTTAGCATGACATGCACAGCCAAAAATCATAAGCTAAGTTTAGTTTGGTTTAACAAGCCTTAAAGACACACTCCAGCTATTTCTGAACTATTCCTGTTGAAAAACAATATCCCACGGCATGTTTAAGTACAGTAATGTACACACACTGAAGGGTGCAAAACATGTTTTTTTGTTCCAAAATAGTGTTTTTTGTAGACACAAGCGCAAACGTCATGAAGGAGGCCATTCAAGGAGTTGGTCTAATGGTGTCTAGTGATGTCATCGGTCTCCCATTGCTTGAGGAACAAGTGTTATGTCAGAGGACACCAGGAACACTTACTGAGATGAGCTGTTTGTTAAGTAAACCAGGTGATAAATTAGCTAAAAATGAGACTGATGTAGGACTTCAAACTATTTATCTTAAAACAGGGCTGTGACATGATTGAAATAGCACCTGTAATTAATTTCTACATGCAACATTTATCTTGAAGCTGTGCAGGCCAGACAAGTTGTCTTGGAGTATGAGGTTTTGACTCCTGTGGGTTTTGTTTAAAGGGACTTTTGAGAGGTTGAGCCAAATAAAAGATCCAAATATAATGTTTTCACTTGCCCAGGTTATGGTTGGGGCTGAAATTAAAGGGATTGCAGAAACTCAGACAGATGTTTGAAATTGCAGTGTAGCACACTTAGCAACTAACTGGAAAAACAGTGGTGTGGGGCTTAAATGTTCTCTTCTGACATGAGGAACACTTTGCAGTACTCCCTCAACCACTATTTGACCCTTCAGATCACTTTAACTCTCAATTACAATTCAATAGTTTAGTGATCCTCCCTATATATGAGCCACGCTACAATTCCTACCAAGTGGGTTAACCCTATTGGCATGATGCGTTGGATACTTGCCTTTCACGCCAGATACCTGTGTTTGTTTCCCATTCGCTACGATATGTTGGAACCTGGCATTTTTATTGTTTTTTATATAAACTAACAAAAATCTGTAATTTACAGCTCACCAATTGCCACTGCACAACATACAAGTAATGCAGCGATAATGTGGTTGATTCACACTAGATTAGATACTCAATACACTAAGCATGCAATGTGCTACTAACCTCAGGGGCTGGAATTAGTCTAGGATATAAATACAGAGAGAGAGGGAGAGCTGTGGAGGCATATGAGACACTGGAAAGCCTGAGAGGCCAAAATACTGTACTGAATAGTGGAACTCACTAAGCAATGGGAACCATATGTTCTCAAGGGAGAGACCTATGGGGAGTGGTGCTTACATACAATCATGTCTAATGGCCGTAGTCCAGTTACAAGAGGCAATGGAAAACCCTAATGCTAATTCATGTACTGTAAGGGTGAGCACAAATACAGGTGCCTTTCCAATCAATTAGCTGTAATTGCAGTATGCTCATCTAGATTGAATCCAGGCTAAGTGGCTGGATTGATAACGCTCCATAATGGGCAGCTTTGTTCCATATCACAAAGTAATCTGGCAACTCTAACCTTCCACATCGTGTCTGCAGCCAGGCTGAAAATGGGGTGTGTAATAGCTTGTCTTGCACATTAGACTGTGTGCGATAAGAGGCGATAGCAGCAAGGAAAGCAGCATACTCTGCATGCAGTCCTAAGCTTTAACTTGGCTAGAGTTAGTAGCCAGGTTGTCGCATGAGTCCACAATTTTCAGTGTTATGTTAACACTGTGCTCAGTGCTGACACTGTTACACTTTGTCAGTGCTAGGGAATTAACATTTTAGCAACTAACACTAGGAAGTGTATAAAGTTTACACCAATGGTGTTATGCAATAACACCTCATATAATATTTGTAACCATTACGCAAAGAGATCCACCTCGAGTTGGACATCACAATAATATTTGCAAGTCTACTTTCATATGCTCTTATGTGCACATTTATAGGACTAGCAGCAGACATGCTCAAACTTTAATTAACATAACCATAGACCACTTAAACTAGTACAACACTTCCACTCATGGGTGGCCAAAAACAATGACTTGAAAACCACGCCCCCACATCAGGCCTGCAAGTAACATTACGCTGGCTTACAAAGTTGTGTGTAATTCCTATTGTAATCCAGCAGGAGTTAGAACATCCAACAGTTGTACATTTTTATCACATGCAACCTGCATTCAGAATGATTGTCAGGTTTAGAAAGACTGTGAGGAGACTAGCTAAACCACTTAAACTGGAACAACCATTTCAGTAACGGGTGCAATAAATCTAACAAAATTATTGGATTAGTTTAGACACATTTATGTTATTTATCTTTGTGTAGCATAATATTAATCATCAATCAATGTAGGCCTTCATGCAAAAACAAAGATAGTGAAAACAATCCTAAAAATGTCTAGCTGCAGTAGAGCATGGTGGGAAATCTAATAATGATGGGCATGGTTTGATGGGAATGTTTTACTCTCCACAGAGTAAAACTGACTTATTCACATTCTCACACTCAACACTTGTTATTAACACCAACACTGGGGTTATTTTACACCACTGAGGGTTAATTTCACCTTTACAGAGTTCATTTAAGCCCTGAATCAACACTAGAAATGTTACACAGAAAAATAAACACTACAGTACGTAGCACTGGCCAATTTGCTGAGTACTGTACCTCCACGAAGTCAGTGTAATACTAGTTTTAGATTGATTAATTTAATATATTTGTTTGTCTTCAAGTCATAAAATGTTGCTCAAATATAAATTGAAGAAAACTTAAAGTGACATACTCTTGCAAGGGAGAGTCAGAGTTCAAGTGCATGGAAGCCTTTGGCAGTGTTTGCAACAAAACAGGTGCTCAACCAAATATTCTGCTCCCAACATCATTATCACTGCTAAAGATTGCCACCTAGGGGTGGCAACAAGCAAATGATACCAATATTTCTGCTCTCATATTTCCAATGTTTCACATGCACAGGAACACACTTCAATCACACATTTCATGCCATAAAACATCACAATGATAGATTGATATTCAGCCACTGCTCAACAATAGTTTGTCTGATTCAAATGCCTCAATATCTATTTGCTTTATTGTCTCTTCCTGGGGGGACTGCAACTCAACGATTTACATTACACTACCTAAAACTAGCCTACCTGTGTTTTGTTTTAGTGCTGATAAAAGTTAATATATCAAACCGAAGAACACCATCAAAAGTTGCTAAAAAACAGATGGCAATCACACAAAACAAAACAGTAGAGCGGTGAAACCGAACCTGGGTGTGTTAGTAAGGCCCTCCAGGTACATGGCTGAGGACACTCCCTGTATCATAGCTGTCCCACTGGGGCTAAACTTGGAGGCCTCATGTCAGAAATTAAGCAATCCTTCAAAGTGTCTCTGACCTACTTGAAAGCCTTACATTTATTTACTTGCAGTGCAGAGACTAGTGCAGAGACTAGTGCAGAGACTAGTGCAGAGACTGCAGTGGTACACGGAAAAAGGCATGGTTGCTCATTATAAAGTTTTGATGACTCTTGTCTTCCTTTTGACAGAAAATGTCAGATGTGAATAAATAAGCAAGACTGTCGTAACCGTAAGCCATGTAATTTAACATACTCCTCCATCTCTCAGTGCATTTATTGTGTTGCAACAGACTAAAAGAGCAGTGGGATTTTCTCCCGGAGCCTGAAACAGGAATAACACGGTGGGTCCTCAGGCCATGGTCATTCTCAGCGAGACAGAGGGACACTCCGAGAGTGATGTCAGTCCTTGCACGCCCTTTAAACCTATGCCGTGTGACTCTGGCCTGGCAGCATTGCTACTCTCTTCATGCGGTCTGCTTTTCCTCTCCGCTAAGTGAGATGGCTCCCAGGGGTCTAGTAGTCTTTGGTGTGTTTCAGATGACTTCTTGAGCTTCCTGTTCCTCTCCTGGGCTCCTCCCAGGGTGTTAGGGCTGAGCTGTAAACAAAGCTGTAAACCTTGATCCCTTGGAAGTCAAGGGAAACCAGTGCTCTCCACAGCCAGAGTCCATAGATTGTGTAAGCACAATAAGGAGGAGGCATATAGCCTTGCTTCTAGTGCAATCACCATCACAGTCTTCATCAGTGTTGTGCATCATTTACCAAATGAAAATGAAATAAATATTCCCTATGATCTTTACATTGGAAAAGGGTTAAGACATGAAGGTCAGTCAATCCGGTGGAAAATTTCAAGAACTTTGAAAGTTTCTTCAAGTGCAGTAGAAAAAAAACATCAAGAGATTAAACTGGCTCTCATGAGGACCACCACAGGAAAGGAAAACCCAGAGTTACCTGCTGCAGAGGATAAGTTCTGAGAATAACTGCACCTTTGAATAACTGTACCGTTCTGAGAATAATTGCAGTCCAAATAAATGCTTCACAGAGTTCAAGTAACAGACACATCTCGACATCAACTGTGTGAATGGAGACTGGGTGAATCAGGCCTTCATGGTTGAATTGCTGCAAAGAAACCACTACTAAAGGGCACCACTAAGAAGAAGATACTTGCTTGGGCCAAGAAACACGAGCAATGGACATTAGACCGGTGGAAATCTGTCCTTTGATCTGATGAGTCCAAATGTAATATTTTTGGGTTCCAACCGCCGGGTCTTTGAAGAGACGCAGAGTAGGTGAACAGATGATCTCCGCATGTGTGGTTCCCACCAAGAAGCATGGAGGAGGAGGTATGATGGTGTGGCGGTGCTTTGCTGGTGACACTGTTTGTGATTTATTTAGAATTCAAGGCACACTTAACCAGCATGGCTACCACAGCATTCTGCAGCGATACGCCATCCCATCTGGTTTGGGCTTAGTGGGACTATCATTTGTTTTTCAACAGGACAATGACCCAAAACACACCTCCATTTACAAATGTTGCGAAGGCACAAAAGAAGACGTATGCCACTTTCTAAGCAAATGTTTGGATTTATAAAAAACAAACTGGACAGGAGAATGTGCGGTCCTCCACAGACACTTTGACCCATACGTACGCACATAAACTGGAGAAATGAGAATGGATGAAACTCGAGAAACACTTTGAAATTGATACCATTGTGTAAAATACATTTAAATACTTCCTCTCACGTATTATATATGAAGAGTTCCTTGGAGTGCACACAAAAAACATGATTTAGGATAATAGATACAAACGGAGATACCTGTTTTTGCAAAAGAACCCCAGAACCCCAGTACAGTTTAATCGGGAATCATATTTAATTGGATCAGTAATTATTAAACAATACTTGCATGTTATGCTCATAAATAATAAGGTGAACAGTAAGACAAATTACATTTAAACTGAGCTGATTTCGTTGCCTCAGTCGGGCAGATACGAATGCACAGTTTCATATATTGTTATCACATGTTCGTTGCGCAGAACTGTCAATGTGATAATGACCCTGTCATTGTCAGTTACAATCAGGTTAATTATCACACCTGAAGGTGTTACGCAATTCGGTAGCTTTGACAATCAAATGGGTGGGTATAAAAAGGCAATCAATTACAATGCGTAATGACGCACAATGGCTGCTTTGGCACTGTTTGAAGATTTGGTGAATAGAAGAATTCGGAGAGAGCAAATTTTCAGAAACCAGCAAGATTTACTGGCCAATGATGGTGAGTGGCTTATGAGCCGGTTTCGAGAGCTGTTCTCTTGGACCTCTGTTCTGTAGTGGGCCCAGCTTTATAGAGAAGCACCCGCAGAAACCAAGCCTTGCCTGTCCCACTTCAACTCCTTGGCAACCTCGTTAAAAGCGTCGATGGTATCTCTTGGCGTTTGCAGGACAACATCCTACCGATCCTCGACTTCAGTGATGTCATTTACAAAATAGCCTCCAATACTCTACTCAACAAATTGGATGCAGTCTATCACAGTGCCATCCGTTTTGTTACCAAAGCCCCATATACCACCCACCACTGCGACCTGTACGCTCTCGTTGGCTGGCCNTCGCTTTACACTCGTCGCCATACCCACTGGCTCCAGGTCATCTACAAGTCCCTGCTAGGTAAAGTCCCGCCTTATCTCAGCTCGCTGGTCACCATAGCAGCACCAACCCGTAGCACGCGCTCCAGCAGGTATATCTCACTGGTCACCCCCAAAGCCAATTCCTCCTTTGGCCGACTCTCCTTCCAGTTCTCTGCTGCCAATGACTGGAACGAACTACAAAAATCTCTGAAACTGGAGACACTTATCTCCCTCACCAGCTTTAAGCACCAGCTGTCAGAGCAGTTCACAGACCCCTGCACCTGTATATAGCCCATCTGTAAATAGCCCAACCAACTACCTCATCCGCTACCGTATTTATTTATTTATCTTGTTCCTTTGCACCCCAGTTTTTCTACATTGCACACTCATCTACTGCACATCTATCATTCCAGTGTTTAAATGCTATATTGTAATTACTTTGCCACCATGGCCTATTTATTGCCTTACCTTCCTTATCCTACCTCATTTGCACTCTTTGTATATAGATTTGTTTTCTTCTACTGTATTATTGACTGTATGTTTGTTTTACTCCATGTGTAACTCTGTGTTGTTGTATGTGTCGAACTGCTTGCTTTATCTTGGCCAGGTCGCAGTTGTAAATGAGAACTTGTTCTCAACTTGCCTACCTGGTTAAATAAAGGTGAAATAAATAAAATAAAAATCTGTGAGGACACGGCCGCTGGAGGGTTGTGAAGCACGAGGTGCAGTGGAGACACCGGGGCTGGGCACCACCCACCCCGCTGGAACACACAGTGACTAAAAACAATAGAAAATGTCACAATTATTTGTGTAAACAAATGT
This sequence comes from Hucho hucho, assembly GCA_003317085.1. Lineage (NCBI taxonomy): Eukaryota > Metazoa > Chordata > Actinopteri > Salmoniformes > Salmonidae > Hucho > Hucho hucho. The sequence continues at coordinate 765,887 of QNTS01000030.1, read as the reverse complement.
TTAAACAGAACTTGAATGCATTTGGTTTACTCTTTTCAAACGCAGGAATGCTAATTACATACCTGGATCATCCGGTGTGTCTTGCACGTCCGTGTCCCCCTCCACCTCCGTCACTACTCCACTTAGGAGGGATTCCCCTATAATACAGGCTAGTCGCTCATCCAGGGGGTTGAGCTCCGGTGTCCCCTTTCCCCCGCCCGTGGCACAAACACTATGCGCTTTTTGGCCTCCATTTTTATGTCTGACCACTTCTTTTTTATTTCTGACAGGGTCCGACCTTCTGAGCCAGCAGCATTCAGAGCGTCCGCCACATGCTGCCACTCTAACACCTTTTTGGCATTTGTAATGCCAACACAATATATTTTTTCTTGCTTCAACCTCTCCTACAAGAACTTCCATTTCACACTGAGTGAAATGTGTTTTTTAGCCTTTCTGTCGGGATTTGCCGTCATTGTCGTCATGCAGTCAGTATGGATTAATATTAATTAGGGGCGTTTCACTGACTATTTATAGGCAACTATGGGCGTTAAAAGGGTGGGACAAGACGATCGCTCACGTGCACCAAATTTCGAGTTGATTGTGATTTATAAATGGAAAACGATGTGGGACGTGAGTGCGCACTGTGTTACAAATCAGAATATTTTTGTGCGCAAGCACTTTCTGTGTTTCGTTTTGACATGAATCCGCCTGACAGTTTTATAAATGAGGCCCCTGACCCCCACAATCACCCAACCTCAACCCAATTGAGATGGTTTGGGAGGAATTGGACCGCAGAATGAAGGAAAATGAGCTAACAAGTGCTCAGCATATGTGGGAACTCCTTCAAGACTATTGGAAAAGCATTCCAGGTGAAGCTAGTTGAGAGAATGCCAATAGTGTGCAAAGCTGTCATTTCATAGTTTTGATCTCTTCACTATTATTCTACAATGTAGAAAATAGTACAAATAAAGAAAAACCCTTCAATGAGTGAAATTATTATGTTTTAGTCAAACATTATATCTTTTTGGGCTTCTTGGAGTCAATTTGCAATCTACACATTATTTGTAATTATGTTCCGGCCCCCCGACCATCTGCTCAAGAACAAATCGGCCCACGGCTGAATCTAGTTGATGATCGCTGTTTTAGAAGATGTACAAAGCTCTAGCCTTAATCATCACAAGATATGAGGAACGTTCACAAGCCCTAGTCAAGTCCAAAACCTGGGAGACAGTGACAGACATGGATGCCGTGAGATGGAGCAAACAAGTTTGAAACAGCCACGTATAAAACAGCACTTTTGTCAGGTTGATGAACTAGTCACTCGCTTATTCACATTCTAAAGAATGATCAAAGAACGATCAAGTATCAAGTAAAAATGTGATCACATGTTCTTTATGGATGCATGCCAGTTTTACTCTAAATTAAATTAATTGTTTGTCAGTAAATACAATTGCTGAGCCTGGAGATGCTGCTACTGAATGCTAAGTTTGACCAATTTAGGAATTTCTATAGATACAGCTTCATAAGCCATCTAAACCATGGAACCGTTCTTTACTCTGATTTATTGGTCTTTGATTCTCTCAAAGACAAATTAATTCTCAATAAAGGCTATGAAAGACTTGGTCCAGTTAACTTTAGAGGGTAATTCTGTTTTCATGATAATGTGTTCTTCCACATCAAATACTAATGCAGTTTCCAGATGCTCGACACAAACCTCAGTTTTCCAAAAACAATGCCTTGAAGAAAAAATGCATAACATCTCAGTTTGTTAGTCACAAAGGCCTTCATACGTTGGCCCTGCAAACCAGCTTTAAAAATATTAGGCTGCGAAGTTTGGTAATAGGCTGAAAAATATTTCAAAGGCCTGCGAAATATTTCGGACTGTTAAATATTTCGGGTCAGTGAAATATTTCAGCCTGTGAATCTTGGTAAAAAGTTGAAAATATTTCAAAGGCCTGCAAAATATGCCTTCGAAGTTAGCAATGCTATCTAAGTCCTTAGTTGTGATAACAAGTTAGCTACGACGTCAGCAGCGCTAACTAGTCAGCTTCATCGTTACCGACACTAGCTTACAATGCTAGGTAGCTATATTAGCAATGCGGTTAGCAGCGCTAGCTGTCCACAGAAGAGTGTGTGGAGGGTCATGGTCATGTCCTGTGAAGTCCCACACATGTACATATACACTCACCAAGACGTCGTAGATAAAGGCCTGCAAAATATTCCAAAACCCTGCTAAATATTTCAAAGGCCATCAAAATATTTCAAACACGTGAAATATTTCAAAGGCCTGCGGAATATTTCAAAGGCCTGCTAAATATTTCAAAGAGCTGCAAAATATGTCAGAGACCTGCTAAATATTTCAAAGGCCTGCTAAATATTTCAAAAGCCTGCAGAATATTTAAAAAGGATTTAAAATATGTCAAAGACCAGCAAAATATTTCATTGGCCTGCAAAATATTTCAAAGGTCATCAAAATATTTCAAAGGCCTGCAAAATATTTCAAAGCCATGAAGATATTTTAAAGACCTGCCGAATATTTCACAGGCCTACAACATATTTCAAAGAGCTGCAAAATATGTCAGAGACCTGATAAATATTTCAAAGGCCTGCAAAGGCCCTTCTTTGGGCACTGTGTTAACAAACCTCCAGACGAGCTTCAATGCCATACAACACTCCTTCCGTGGCCTCCAACTGCTCTTAAATGCAAGTAAAACTAAATGCATGCTCTTCAACCGATCGCTGCCCGCACCTGTCCGCCAGTCTAGCATCACTACTCTGGACGGCTCTGACTTATGTGGACAACTACAAATACCTAGGTGTCTGGTTAGACTGTAAACTCTCCTTCCAGACTCACATTAACCATCTCCAATCCAAAATTAAATCTAGAATCGGCTTCCTATTTCGCTACAAAGCTTCCTTCACTCATGCTGCCAAACATACCCTCATAAAACTGAGTATCCTACCGATTCTTGACTTTGGCGATGTCATTTACAAAATAGCCTCCAACAGTCTACTTAGCAAATTGGATGTAGTCTATCACAGTGCCATCCGTTTTGTCACCAAAGCCCCATATACTACCCACCACTGCGACCTGTATGCTCTCGTTGGCTGGCCCTCACTTCATATTTGTCGCCAAACCCACTGGCTCCAGGTCATCTATAAGTCTTTGCTAGGTAAAGCCCAGCCTTATCTCAGCTCACTGGTCACCATAGCAGCACCCACCCGTAGCACGCGCTCCAGCAGGTATATTTCACTGGTCATCCCCAAAGCCAACTCCTCCTTTGGCCGCCTATCCTTCCTGAAGCTGGAGTCTTATATCTCCCTCACTAACTTTAAGCATCAGCTGTCAGAGAAGCTTACCGATCACTGCACCTGTACACAGCCCATCTTTTAATAGCCCACTCAACTACCTCATCCCCATATTGTTCTTTATTTTTGTTGCTCCTTTGCACCCCAGTATCTCTACTTGCACATTCATCTTCTGCACATCTATCACTCCAGTGTTGAATTTCTAAATTGTAATTATTTCGCCACTATGGCCTATTTATTGCCTTACCTCCCTAATCTTACTACATTTGCACACACTGTATATAGATTGTTATTGACTATACGTTTATTTATCCAATGTGTAACTCTGTGTTGTTTGTGTCGCACTGCTTTGCTTTATCTTGGCCAGGTTGCAGTTGTAAATGAGAACTTGTTCTCAACTGGCCTACCTGGTTAAATAAAGGTGAAATATATGTATATTTTTAAATAATAAAAAAAAGGATGCAAAATATTTCAAAACCCTGCGAACTATTTCAAAGCCATGAAGATATTACAAAGACCTTATAAATATTTCAAAGACCTGCAAAAACATTCAAAGACCTGCTAAATATTTCAAAGACATGAAAATATTTCAAAGACCTGCCAGATATTTCAAATACCATTAAAATATTTCAATGGTCTGCCGAATATTTCACAGGCCTGCAAAATATTACAAAGGACTTCGAAATATTTTGACAGCCTTTGAAATATTTGGCAGGCCTTTGAAATATTTTGCGAGCATTTAATATATTTTGCTGTCCTTTGAAATATTTTGCAGGTCTATTTTGAAAGTTGGTTTGCCCCTTAGGGCTGCCACACCTTTACCATACTGTTTTGTACTTCCTTCTTGAAAGCACCAGTGTACATACATTTTTTACAGGCTATGGTACATGCTCCTCTAATGCCCTTATTTGAATATTGTTGACACTACAACTCTCATACCTCTGATCTGATCTGTACAGTCACCATACAAATACCATTCTGAGTAGCCTATTCTGTCATGGTCTCACTACTATACTAATGGCTATGCATTGTTCAAGTTCCATCAAATTGATGTGTCGTTTCATTTGACACCACTTGGTGGCACCTTCATCTAAGAATCTGCATCCAATTTGAAGCATCTCTGCATGCCAAGAGGAAAGTCGACAAACGGACAAAAGCCAAGAACCTCTTTCCAATAATTTTCTGGTTAATGACATTTATCTTTATTTTGAGATGGAGTAGGCCTAAATGTCTTAATTTTTTTCAATCATACTTAGATATTTTAATAATCAACATAGAGACTAATTCATTTCTAATGCACTGTGTCAAATGCAGAGAAGAGTAAACCAGCAGGAATTATTGCCCAAGTCAATAATTTCAGGTATCTATGGCTTTGAAGTGGAAAACTGTCAGGGTTGTCAAAGCTCTCTGTGAAATTATGCTGTGAATGGGATTCAGCTGCAAATGTCATGCATAAGGATCAGAGGTCATGGTCTAATTTGGAGATACAGTGTAAAAGCCAGGCCTAATTATGTTGTAAAAAGATCTAGCTAGGCTAATAACAAATATCAATACATTTTTTATTCTCTGGATAGAGGAGTGAATTAATTATTTGTCTCAAACACATTTGGCACACTGCATTATGTCTTGAGAAAGTCCAGCTGCGGCATGGGGATTTCCAACCTGTTCCCCCAGCTTGTCCCACGTAACTTCTGAGTGGAAAGGTTACTATAGCTACAGACGATGCGCGAGTCTTGTCAGCTTTCTTGAAAGTCCCTCCCCCGCAGGCAGTTCAGTGAAATTCCTCCACTGTTACATTGTAAACAGAAGAAATACAGCTTTATCAAATTGTGACAAAGATACACTTTTGAAGTCGTCTACGACTATCTTTAGTACCTTCACATGGTAATGTATTACTTTACTTTATCTTACTTTTTTAGGCTACTTTAGCTAGTTGGACTGTACAACTGTCTACGGTGGCGGGTAAGTTAACGTTATCTTGAGAAAGATTTGACGGATCATCACCCTGGCTTGATATTTACTATGTCGGCAACTCTATCATTGCGGCAGTGTCAGCGGTTTTACTTTACACATATACAGATGTTTTTCTTAGGGAGGAGGAACATTTTCTATTTTATTAACGAAAGTCACTTACGTCGCCTATAAGTATGACGTGATCAGGAAGTGTTGGTTACATTTTGTTTCAGATGTAAACTGAATGTTTCACATGCCTTGGCTTGATGATCTGTTAAAATAAGTAGTGTAAGTCATTGAAGATTAAGGTATCTGTCTGTCTCATAGGGTGTGTTAGGCATTGTGTTGATTGATTTTCTACACGAATGGTCAATGGGTCATACTTAAGTCCACTAAAAAAAGTCTATCTACATCTTTAGAAAATGCAGATCAGATCCACATTTTTCATCCAGTCATTAGTTTTATAATATAGCCTGCAACACTGCTTTGCCATTGCGTCACAATATTGCAGTGCAGACCTGTTAGACAATTGCACTACACTACTTTAGAATTGTAAAGTTTTTCCACTATCCACAATGGTTAAATTGAGAGCAGCATTGGGAAGTGGCCTCAACCAGGAAGGGAGTTTCAATTGCCAGTTGTCTGACTTGGTGTACTTAAAAAAAAAACCTGACCCGGTAAGATGTGCTGGAACCACAGACTGATGTATGGCCTCGGCCTGATAGAACAAGATTGTCACACATCAAGACAGGATGCTGTTTAGTTACCACACACATTGACCTAGTTACTTACACTCCCCTACATATTTATTTGGACAGTGAACCTAAAACTTTTAATTTGGCTCTATACTCCAGCATTTTGGATTTGAGATCAAATGTTTTATGAGCTGACAGTACAGATTGTCACCTTTTATTTGAGGGTATTTTTTGCCGTTTAAAAATGAAAGCACTTTATGTATCTAGTCCCCCCATTTGAAGGTCATAAGTATATGGACAAGATCACTTATAATGTATTAACCCCTTCACGTTCCTGTACTATATTTAGTACCATATAAAAAATCTAATCTAATTTTATTGGTCATATACACATATTTAGCAGATGTTATTGCGGGTGTAGTGAAATGCTTGTGTTACTACTGCACTGTTGGAGTTAGGATCTAATAATTCTCAACAATACACACATCTAAAAGTAAAAGAATGGAATTAAGAAATATATAAATATTAAGAAGAGCAATGTCGGAGTGGCATTGACTAAAATACAGTTGAATAGAATACAGTATATACATACAGTGAGGGAAAAAAAGTATTTGATCCCCTGCTGATTTTGTAAGTTTGCCCACTGACAAAGAAATTATCAGTCTATAATTTTAATGGTAGGTTTATTTGAACAGTGAGAGACAGAATAACAACAAAAAAATCCAGAAAAACGCATGTGAAAAATGTTAAAAATTGATTTGCATTTTAATGAGGGAAATAAGTATTTGACCCCCTCTCAATCAGAAAGATTTCTGGCTCCCAGGTGTCTTTTATACAGGTAATGAGTTGAGATTAGGAGCACACTCTTAAAGGGAATGCTCCTAATCTCAGTTTGTTACCTGTATAAAAGACACCTGTCCACAGAAGCAATCAATCAATCAGATTCCAAACTCTCCACTATGGCCAAGACCAAAGAGCTCTCCAAGGATGTCAGGGACAAGATTGTAGACCTACACAAGGCTGGAATGGGCTACAAGACCATTGCCAAGCAGCTTGGTGAGAAGGTGACAACCGTTGGTGCGATTATTCGCAAATGGAAGAAACACAAAAGAACTGTCAATCTCCCTCGGCCTGGGGCTCCATGCAAGATCTCACCTCGTGGAGTTTCAATGATCATGAGAACGGTGAGGAATCATCCCAGAACTACACGGGAGGATCTTGTCAATGATCTCAAGGCAGCTGGGACCATAGTCACCAAGAAAACAATTGGTAACACACCATGCCGTGAAGGACTGAAATCCTGCAGCGCCCGCAAGGTCCCCCTGCTCAAGAAAGCACATATACATGCCCGTCTGAAGTTTGCCAATGAACAGGACAACTGGTTTAAGTGTTGTGGTCAGATGANTGGACGGGGCCATGTACTGTCAAATCTTGGGTGAGAACCTCAGCCAGGGCATTGAAAATGGGTCGTGGATGGGTATTCCAGCATGACAATAACCCAAAACACACGGCCAAGGTAACAAAGGAGTGGCTCAAGAAGAAGCACATTAAGGTCCTGGAGTGGCCTAGCCAGTCTCCAGACCTTAATCCCATAGAAAATCTGTGGAGGGAGCTGAAGGTTCGAGTTGCCAAACGTCAGCCTCGAAACCTTAATGACTTGGAGAAGATCTGCATAGAGGAGTGGGACAAAATCCCTCCTGAGATGTGTGCTAACCTGGTGGCCAACTGCAAGAAACATTTGACCTCTGTGATTGCCAACAAGGGTTTTGCCTCCAAGTACTGAGTCATGTTTTGCAGAGGGGTCAAATACTTATTTCCCTCATTAAAATGCAATTCCATTCATAACATTTTTTTGTTGTTATTCTGTCTCTCACTGTTCAAATAAACCTACTATTAAAGTTATAGACTGATCATTTCTTTCTCAGTGGGCAAACGTACAAAATCAGCAGGGGATCAAATACTTTTTTCCCTCACTGTATGAGATGAGTAAAGCAGTATGTAAACATTATTAAAGTGACTAGTGTTCCAGCAGCCTCTAAAGTGCAGGGTTGAGTAATCGGGTGCTAGCCGGCTAGTGATGGCTATTTAACAGTCTGATGGCCTTGAGATAGAAGCTGTTTTTCAGTCTCTCGGTCCCAGCTTTGATGCACCTTTACTGACTTCGCCTTCTGGATGATAGCAGGATGAACATGCCGTTGTTCGGGTGGTTGATGTCCTTGATGATCTTTTTGGCCTTCCCGTGTAAATCAGGTGCTGTAGGTGTCCTGGAGGGCAGGCAGTGTTCCCCCGGTGATGCGTTGGACAGACCGCACCACCCTCTGGAGAGCCCTGCGGTTGCAGGCGGTGCAGTTGGCGAACCAGGCGGTGATACAGCCCGACAGGATGCTTTCAATTGTGCATCTGTAAAAGTTTGTGAGGGTCCAAGTCAAATTTCTTCAGCCTCTTGAAGAGGCGCTGTTGAAGAGGAGTCTGTGTGGGTGGACTTTTTCCGATTGTCAGTGATGTGTACGCCAAGGAAATTGAATCTTTCCACCTTCTCCACTGCGGCCCCGTAGATGTGGATAGGGGCGTGCTCCCTCTGCTGTTTCCTGAAGTCCACAATCAGCTCCTTAGTTTTGTTGACGTTGAGGGAAAGGTTATTTTCCTTCCACCACTTCGCCAGGGCCGTCACCACCTCCCTGTAGGCTGTCTCGTCATTGTTGGTAATCAGGCCTACTACTGTTGTGTCATCTGCAAATTTGATGACTGAGTTGGAGGTGTGCGTGGCCACGCAGTCATGGGTGAACAGGGAGTCCAGGAGGGGGATGAGCACGCACACTTGCAGGGCCCCTGTGTTGAGGATCAGCAAAGTGGAGGTGTTGTTTCCTACCTTCACCACCTGGGGGCGGCCCGTCAGGAAGTCCAGGACCCAGTTGCACAGGGCGGAGATCAGAACCAAGGCCCCGAGCTTAATGATGAGTTTGGAGGGTACTATAGTGTTGAAAGCTGAGCTGTAGTCAATGAACAGTATTCTGACATAGGTATTCCTCTTTTCCAGATGGGATAGGGCAGTTTGCAATGCAGTAGCGATTACATCGTCTGTGGATATATTGGGGCGGTAAGCAAATTGAAGTGGGTCTAGGGTGTCACGTAAGGTAGAGGGGATATGATTCTTAACTAGCCTCTCAAAGCACTTCATAATGACAGAAGTGAGTGCTACGGGGCGATAGTCATTTAGTTCAGTTACTTTTGCTTTCTTGGGTACAGGAACAGTGGTGTACATCTTGAAGCAAGTGGGGACAACAGACTGGTATAGGGAGAGATTGAATATGTCCGGAAACCCTCCAGCCAGCTGGTCTGCGCATGCTCTGAAGACGCGGCTGGGGATGCCGTCTTGGCCGGCAGCCTTGCGAGGATTAACACGCTTAAATGTCTTACTCAAGTCGGCCACGGAGAACGAGACCCCACAGTCCTTGGGAGCGGGCCGCATAGGTGGCACTGTGTTATCCTCAAAGCTGGCGAAGAAGTTGTTTAGCTTGTCTGGGAGCAAGACGCCGGTGTCTGCAACGTGGCTGGTTTCCCTTTATAATCCGTGATTGTCTGTAGACCCTGCCATATATGTCTCGTGACTGCACTGTTGAATTGCAACTTCACTTTGTCTCTGTACTGATGTTTTGCATGTTTGAGTGCCTTACGGAGGGAATAGCTACACTATATGTATTCAACCATATTCCCAGTCACCTTGCCATGGTTAAATGCGGTGGTTTGCGCTTTCAGTTATGCTCGAATGCTGCCATCTATCCACGGTTTCTGGTTTGGGTAGGTTTTAGTAGTCACCGTGGGAACACCATCCCCTTTACATTTCCTGTTCCTGATGTTCTCAGTCACTGTGTCCGTGTAAATGTCAATGTTATTCTCAGTGGCTACCCGGAACATATCCCAGTCTGTGATGAAAACAGTCTTGAAGTGTGGATTCCGATTGGTCAGACCAGCGTTGAATAGATCTGAGCACGGGTACTTCCTGTTTGAGTTTCTGCCTATAGGATAGGAGGAGCAAAATGGAGTTGTGATCTGATTTGCCGAAGCTAGGGCGGGGGAGGGTCTTGTAAGCATCTTGAAAAGGTGAGTAGCAGGGGTCTAGTGTTTTTCCTAAGAGGGTACTACAGTCAATGTGTTGATAGAACTTCAGTAGCGTTTTCCTAAAATTTGCTTTGTTAAAATCCCCAGCTATAATAAATGCGGCCTCAGGATATGTGGTTTCCAGTGTAGTTCCTTGAGGGCCGTCGTGGTATCGGCTTGAGGGGGAATATACAAGGCTGTTAAAATAAGTAGTGTAAGTCATTGAAGATTATAGTATCTGTTTGTCTCATAGGGTGTGTTAGGCATTGTGTTGATTGATTTTCTACATGAATGGTCAATGGGTCATTGACCCATTGAGATTGAGGGGAAAAAAACGATTGAATCAATTTTAGAATAATGCTGTAACGTAACAATGTAGAAAAAGTGAAGGGGTCTGAATACTTTCCGAATGCACTGTGTATATATATATCTAAGGAAATCCGCACACACTGTCTTTCACACACACACCTCTAGAGTACATGCAGTATAAGCAAATCCAATGGAAGTCAATGTAGACTGGATAGTGAGTCATTTTACAGCGTTTTCTCTATTTCTCAGATCTTAAACATTTTCAAATCTTAATAGTTGTCTGGACGAATATATATATATATATATATATATATATATATATATATATATATATATATATATATATAAAACAATGTAAAAAAAAATGTCTACTCACACACAAAATAATACACACACTCCTGGAGGCAGAATAATGCTCTGTTTTTATCACATTTAGTATACATTTATCATGTTTCCACAATCCAGTAACCCTACCTGACTTTTTTTCTCTAGTACAGGCTGGTTGGCTCTGTATCTGTTTTGTTGTACTTGAAAGATAAGTCAGCTAACTGTATGCAAAGTAGTACAGCAGGTTATTTTCCGAAGTTGACAGTTGAAACAAGCCAATAGCTTACATTGAAATGTAGCCTCTGTTTGAAATGCAATTGTTATGGAAACTTCACTAGGCCTAGGCTACTCTGTTCTACTTCTCTCATTAGCTGACATTGTAGGTCATAGACTCATAGTTAAGACGTTCAGGTTTCTGTTTGCATTCAACAGTGGGTGTACCATGTGTCATTCATTGCATTATAAATAGCCTGTCTTTGAGTTGGCGATGTGTCATCATGCTGTGTGGAATGTTATAAGCCTATTACATAAGTTGTCATCACAGTGTTCAACTTCAAAGTGTCAAATATTGTCTTTGAGACTGGTCTGATCCCTGGCTAGAGATACATCCAGGATAATGAGATTCTCGGTCAAGCTCTTAAACTGAGTAGGCCTATTCATGATAGCCTGTAGGCCTGTGTTTTTCAAACCTCGTCTCGGGGACCCACAGACTTTTTACAATTTTGTTGTAGCCCTGAACTAGCTTACCTGAAACACCTAGTCAAGGGCTTAATGATTAGTTGACAAGTTGAATCAGGTGTGCTAGCGGTGCAATAGTTAAAATTCAAGGACCGGCTGAGGGTCCCCGAGGAGCCGTTTGAAAACCCCTGGCCTAGGCGAGAGGGTAGTTGTGTTGTGTCAAATGAAAAGTGGTAGGATTACTGGTCCTTTGTAAAATAAAACAGTGCAACCTTAGCGCTTTAGAGTGAAATGCACGATCAAGTGTTTCAAATTGGATCATCAATAGTGTTGAGTTTATCTTCCTGGTTCAGCTTTCAGGGTTTGGCCGATAGGGTGTTTGTTCCCTTACTTTGGAGTGAGCTATTTTTTGCCAACAAAATAACCATCAAAAAATTCTAATGCGGAGCATCAGAGATTAGTTGGAGCATGAAGAAGAATAGGGAGTGTGTTTGTGTGTCTCTGACTGCATGCATGTGTGGCGGTGCTCTGTCTGTTCCTTGCCTGCCCTGCAGTGACTCAGCCTGCAGCCTACGGGCTAGGGGGACAGCCCCTTGAAGGCAGTCTTCCATACCAGTGCACACAGGAGCCCATGTAGGCCTAACCACTAACCACTGTGTGGCTTTACCAGTCAATATTTCTAAGAACGGCCCATCCAGACAGGCCAAAGAACTCCTCCAACTCTGGCTCAACTTGTCACCCATCATCAACCCCATCACTCATACTTGCTGTGGTCTTGATGTGTACCGTACCAAGCGAACAGCACTACTGTAGTCTTTTGTGGATGCACAACACACAGTGGACCTTGTTGGATTGAGTGTTCAACAATGTCCTATGTTAATGCATTCCATGATACTGTTCTATAAGAATTTAGTAGCATTTGAGTCTTTTGCCTTTGTGGACTGGATGCTTAGTTCAGAGTAATAAGTATCTTTCCTGTTAGCCTCTTTACCCTGAGAAACCAGTAAGAATTGGCCAAGCCTAGTGCCAGCCTAATTGTTTCATTTGAACTACTGTGATAGAGAGAACATGATACTTCTCACTGAAAGGGAAGGGAACTAAGCTAAAATTTGAAACATCTGCCATCTGCTCTGTGAATGTACTGAATGGCTTTCTATAATTAATATATCTTTACACACGTATCTCCTTTTTGTCCCTTTGTTGATGTGTTCAAATTGTATTCAAGTAGGCTAAATTTCTCCTTGTGAGCTTTGAGCTTTGCATCTGTCCTTCTAGACTTGTTGAACTGTATGTTTTTTACATTGTTAGTAGGACTGGGAAATTCCATGGACACCATGATACGATTTTATCACGCTACTTAGGTGCCGTTACGATATGTATTGCGATTAGGGTTGCAAAGGGTCGGAAACCTTCCGGTAAATTCCCAGAATTTTCCCCAAAATTTTCCATGGGAATCTTTTGTTGTTGTTGCTTAAATTCATCAAAAAAGTTAGCTTATAACAGTATACCTTTTTTTGTGGGATACCCATAAGGCAATTCTAGGTCTTGTAGCATATTTTGGTTAAACTATCCCCAATTCAATGGAATTGCAACCCTCTGCGTGCACAGTGCATTCTTCCATCACATGACCAGTGCACTCTTCCATCACATGTACAGCGCACTCTTCCATCACATGTACAGCTGATTCTCAAGATCTTGCACACTAATGAGATGCTATTGAGCCCACACTACTACACTGTCTGAGCCAAGAACTACATGCTTTCTGGTAAGTTTTGATTACAATACTGGGTGACATACATGATTTCTTTGTTAACTTCTTAGGGAGCGGCTGCATAGGTGACGGTTTTGGAGAGTCTAGCGTGCCCAAAGTAAAATGCCTGCCACTCAGGCCCAGAAAATAGGATATGCACATAATTAGTACTATTGGATAGGAAACACTCTGAAGTTTCTAAGAGTGTTAAAATAATGTATGTGAGTATAACAGAACTGATATAGCAGGCGAAAACCCGAGGAAAATTCATCCGGATTTGCAGTTTTTTTGTAAATGACCATCTCCATTGTGCCTATTGCATACAACGTTACGTAGGACTGAGACTGCAGTACCTATGGCTTCCACTAGATGTCAACAGTCTCTATACAAAGACTGGGATCGATTGGAGTAAGAGGAACGGATAGGAACAGGAAATGGTCAGGGGACCACTTTTGTAAACAAGGTTTGACGCGCGCGAGATTGTGAACGCGCACCACTTTATTTTTCTTTCCTATCGTTCACGTTATCGTCCGGTTTAAATATTACAGCAAATATACACAAAAGGATACCTAAGGATACATTAAAAATGATGTTTATTCTTTTGAGTTTAGTATCCTATAGCAATGTGTTTTTAAATCATTTATAACTTGTTAACTATTTCTGCTAGTTAGTTTTTGCTACCATGTAGATTTAGCTTGCTTGAGCCTGCTAACTGAGGAGTGTTAATTCACCTGTTTCCATACATTTCATTTTAAAACATTTATCTCACAAAGGAGTTGTTTAATCTAACTGCTTAAGTATTTATCTGTACATGGAATTGTATTTTAGTTATAAAAAAAAAAAATGTAATCTTTACAGGAAAATCTGATGTGTGGAGACATTTCACTGCAGCTAATGTGGAAGGAAAAGCTGTGTACCTTTGCAAATACTGTGCAAAATTATATGTGAAGATTGCAGCAAACATTCAGAATCATCTGGCCAAGTGCAAAAAGTTCCCTCAGTGCTCACAACAAGCAACCTCTGACAAACGTTCCTCTACTTCTATTCGAGGTGAAAATTATGAATCAGACACCTTATTGATAGCAACAGCTCATGGCCCTCCTGGAATCAGAAGTTCTTTTGACTCAATTGAGGAATGTAGTCAGAGAAATGCTGATGAATGTCTTGCTCGAGCTGTGTATGCAACTAGTTCACCTCTGATGCTCACAGGAAATGTGTATTGGAAGAGATTTATGAATGTTCTTTGCCCAGCATACACCCCTCCAACCAGACATGCTTTATCTACTCATTTACTGGATGCAGAGTTCAAGTGAAGGTCAAGCAAATCATAGAGAAAGCAGACTGTATTGCAATCATCTCTGATGGGTGGTCGAATGTTGGTGGCCAAAGAATAATGAACTACATCATCTCCACCCCTCAACCAGTATTCTACAAGAGCACAGACACAAGGGACAACAGATACACCGGTCTCTACATTTCAGATGAGCTGAAGGCAGTCATCAATGACCTTGGACCACAGAAGGTATTTGCACTGTGACAATGCTGCGAACATGAAGGCTGCTTGGTCTACAGTGGAGTCCTACCCTCACATCACACCCATTGGCTGTGCTGCTCATGCATTGAATCTGCTCCTCAAGGACATCATGGCACTGAAAACAATGGATACACTCTACAAGAGAGCCAAGGAAATTGTTAGGTATGTGAAGGGTCATCAAGTTACAGCAGCAATCTACCTCACCAAGAAAAGTGAGAAGAATAAGAGCACCACATTGAAGCTGCCCAGCAACACCCGTTGGGGTGGTGTTGTCATCATGTTTGACAGTCTCCTGGAGGGGAAGGAGTCTCTCCAAGAAATGGCCATATCACAGTCTGCCGATATGGACAGCCCCATCAAGAGTATCCTCCTGGATGATGTATTTTGGGAGAGAGTGGTAAGCAGCCTGAAACTCTTGAAACCTATAGCAGTAGCCATTGCATGGATTGAGGGAGACAATGCCATCCTGTCTGATGTTCAGACTCTGCTTGCAGATGTAAGAGAAGAAATCCGTACTGCCCTGCCCACTTCACTGATCCTCCAAACAGAGGAAACTGCAGATCTGAAATACATCAAAAAGCGTGAAGACTTCTGCCTGAAGCCCAGCGTACATGTTGGACCCCAAGTTTACTGGCAAGAGCATCCTGTCTGGTGCAGAGATCAACAAGGCCTATGGTGTCATCACTACCCTGTCTCGCCACCTTGGCCTGGATTAGGGCAAGGTTCTTGTCAGTCTGGCGAAGTACACTTCCAAGCAAGGGCTTTGGGATGGAGATGCAATATGGCAGTCGTGCCAACATATCTCATCAGCCACCTGGTGGAAGGGACTTTGTGGATCTGAGGCTCTTTCCCTTGTTGCCTCCATCATCCTCCAAATCCCACCAACATCAGCCGCCTCAGAGCGCAACTGGTCCTTGTTTGGGAACACACACACCAAGCCACGCAACAGGCTGACCAATACAAGGGTTGAAAAATTGGTGGCCATCCGGGCAAATTTGAGGCTTTTTGAGCCTGACAACAAGCCATCCTCAACAAGGTTGGAAAGTGACAGTGAAGAATAGGCCTCAGAATCTGATGTTCAAGAGGTGGACATTGAGGAGGTCCAGGGAGAAGACATGGAAGTCTGAGAGGAAGACAACCAAAGCTTTAGTTTCTAGACTTTTTACAGATGTATTTTGAAAATGTTTTTGGGAGATGCTATGGATCATTGGGGATCATTCAATATTCCCTTTCTTTTGTTGACCAGTGAAATCATCCCATGTGTCACGACTTCCACCGACGGTGGCTCCTCTGCCTGTTCGGGCGGCGTTCGGCGGTCGTCGTCACCGGCCTACTAGCTGCCACCGATCCTCTATTTTCTTTCTGTTGATTATTCTTATTGTTTGCACCTGTTTTTGTGTTTGTTAGGGCTATTTAAGCCGGTTAAGCCCGCCTCCTTTCGTGCGGGCTTGTTTTGCTGTTCTGTTGGTGTTTACTGCTTGTCCTATGTTTGGGCTGCTCATATTGTGTTCTGTTTTTTCGCCTGTGTGTTCTGGCGTTGGACATTTTTACAACCGCATTAAAATCGGTTGTTCCGTACACTCTGCTCTCTGCGCCTGACTCCACACCCACCACTCCTAGCTGTCGTGACACCATGTGAAGAGTCAACTCATTTAATTAAAGTTCAATTCGTAACTAAATCGTTTTTTTTATTTCTATTGGAAGGATTTAATAATTTGCAATTCTGTTTACTTATCTTAAGGTAAAAGGTTTATGTTTCTGTCTTCATTTGATATGGTAAATATATCCAATGCAAAAAACATCTACATTTAAATTGTATTAATATTAATTTGCATATATTTCCGTTAATTCCCATATATTCCCACGGAAAGTTTTGACCTCTGAATATTCCCCAAAATGTGCAACCCTAATTGCGATTCTATATGTATTGTGATTTGATACTGTGATTTTATTCCGATTCGATGTTCCAAACATATTTCTCACCATATGTCTGCAGCAGAGGGACAGAGAGCCATGAGAAAATGTGTTTTTATCAGTCATGGATATAAAAGTGCTGAAAACAATTGGCTCCCTTTTTAAGAAGAAGATGGAGAACAAGCTATGAAGGAAAAATACTGGAGTTTTGGTGCCGGTACAGCCAACTAGAGAACAAATTATATTGTGATTTTGTCAAAATGATATGATACGATATATTGTCAAAAATAATATCCCGATATGTAACTATCAATTTTTTATGCCCTCATCACTAATTATTAGGCTACATGTCATTATATTCTAATAAGACCTAGGTTATGTTATCCAGAGAAAATGAACTACATAAAAATGCTATGTATAGAAAGACAATAGTCTGTCATGCTCCTTCATTCAGAGAGGGTTATTTAAAGGGATATATTTTACCTTTGCTTCCTTCCTGTCTATCTCTCTCAGACTGGGCTTCATCTACTAATTAAAAAGGCGGTTGCTAAGAGATAACAAGCAGTGACATCGCTGCTGAGAGCATCTGATGTGCTGCAGGCTGAACCTGCATCTCTACTCTGGGTCTCTTCTCTCAACCCCCGTCTAGACCTGAGTGCACCTGACCCATGTGAAGGAGTAGGGGGAGAGAGAGAGAGAAAGCAGAGCCACACCACATACCACACGCCATGGCAGCTTTCACCAGTACCCCCAAAGTCAGTTCCAGGAGTGCTCTTCGCCATGGGGTCAGGGAGGAGAGCCCAGCGGAGTGTGACTGGAAGGACTGTGACGCTGGAGGCAGCGAGAGGTCTAGAGGACACCGCACCATGCTGGAGAAGACCCATGACTTCTTCCAGACCTGTGACATCGAGGACAAGGGCTTCATCACCCGCCGGGACATGCAGGTAAGAGCACCTATATGGGATCACTGAGTCTGACAGAATCATCTCATGGGAAGTTATTGAAATGTTTAGGCTACACCAGAAGTGCAATGTTCCAATCCCTACTGTGTAGTTACCTAGTCATGTGTCGATGTTACTTTTATGTCATTATGTCAAGAGTACCAAATATTTCAAAGCTCCAACTTTTTATATAGATTTTTACGATGCAATAAGTTATGACCGTTGTGTTTTGAACTGTAACAAATCCTCAATAGACGTTTATGTTAGATTTGGAAACAAATATCTGGTAATTTCATTAGGCTGCACACGGAGGACAGAGACTGTGTGTGGTCCTTAGAATTAGCTAGAACACTTCTATATCTCTGTGGTGTGCTCATTAGTGATGTTTCTGAGTACATAGTCTCTATCATTCTAATTCAGGAGAGTATGTGAAAAGAGTGCCAGGAACCCACAACACCTACGGGCAGCGAAGAGCCAAGCGGATCCACGCTTTGTCATACATCTCCTTCAGCTGCGTTATTGTGCAGATCCAGAAGCCTTTCACATTCATCCATGGCAGAGTATTATTTTGATGGAGCCCACACCGTGACAAGGGTCTCTCAATAGAATGGATGGGTCCCTTTGATCCATTGCTTACAGAAATATATTGAAAATTTACCTTATACCCACTCCCCATGTTCATTAGGAGTTGTGGAAGAATTAAATGTGTTTAGTAATGGCAATGCATAACTCAACGTATACAGGAGTGTACAGTACATTGCTTATCCCACTCTGTGTAAATTAGTCTAATTAACATACAAGTAAGTAATCAGTGTTAGGCAACTGAAATGCATTTCTGCTGGTCTATACCTACAGTGTATTCGGAAAGTATTCAGACCCCATGACTTTTCCCACATTTTGTTACGTTACAGCATTATTCTAAAATGTATTCAATAAATAAAAATCTACACACAAAACCCCATTATGACAAAGCGAAAACAGGTTTTTAGACATTTTTGCAAATGTATTCAAAATAAAAAACTGAAATACCTTATTTACATAAGTATTCAGACCCTTTGCTATGAGACTCGAAATTGAGCTCAGGTGCATCCTGTTTCCATTGATCATGTTTCTACAACTTGGAATTCAATTGATTGGACATGATTTGGAAAGGCAAGCACCTGTCTATATAAGGTCCCACAGTTGACAGTGCATGTCAGAGCAAAAACCAAGCCATGAGGTCAAAGGAATCGTCTGTAGTGCTCCGAGACAGGATTGTGTCGAGGCACAGATCTGGGAAAGGGTACCAAAACATTTCCGATTGTGTTTATATGTTCGTTTATTTGCGTTTTTTGTTACTTCTTTTGTACATAATGTTGCCGCTACCGTCTCTAATGACCGAAAATAACTTTGTCAAAGACTCCAGCCACCCTAGTCATAGACTGTTCTCTCTGCTACCGCATGGCAAGTGGTACCGGAGCACCAAGTCTAGGTCCAAGAGGCTTCTAAACAGCATCTACCCCCAAGCCATAAGACTTCTGAACACCTAATCAAATGGCTACTCAGACTATTTGCATTGCCACCCCCCCCCCCCTTTTTTTTACACTGCTGCTACTCTCTGTTGTTATCATCTATGCATAGTCACTTTAATAACTCTACCTACATGTACATATTACTTCAGCTAACCGGTGCCCTCGCACATTGACTCGGTACCGGTACCCCCCTGTATATAGTCTCGCTGTTGTTATTTTACTGCTGCTCTTTAATTACTTGTTACTTTCATTTCTTGTTCTTATCCGTATTTTTTTAAACTGCATTGCTGGTTAGGGGCTCGTAAGTAAGCATTTCACTTTAAGGTCTACACCTGTTGTATTCGGCGCATGTGGTTTGATTTGACTATTCAGGATTGAGGGAAAGATGAACGGAGCAAAGTACAGAGAGATCCTTGATGAAAACCTGCTCCAGAGTGCTCAGGAACTCAGACTGACCCTAAGCACACAGCCAAGACAACGTAGGAGTGGCTTCGGGATAAGTCTCTGAATGTCCTTGAGTGGTCCAGCCAGAGCCCGGACTTGAACCCGATCGAACATCTCTGGAAAGACCTGAAAATAGCTATGCAGCGACGCTCCCCATCCAACCTGACAGAGCTTGAGATGATCTGCAAAGAAGAATGGGAGAAACTCCCCAAATACAGGTGTGCCAAGCTTGTAGCGTCATACCCAAGAAGACTCAAGGCTGTAATCGCTGCTAAAGGTGCTTCAACAAAGTACTGAGTAAAGGGTCTGAATACTTATGTAAATGTCATATTTAAAAAAAAAAAAAATTTTTAAATACATTTGCTAAATTTTCTTTGTCATTATGGGGTATTGTGTGTAGATTGACGAGGGGAAAAAAACTAAATCCATTTTAGAATATGGCTGTAACGTAACAAAATGTGGGAAAAGTCAAGGGGTCTGAATATTTTCCGAATCCACTATATACAACCAGAGCAGGTGGTACAGGAAAGTAATTTTGATTTAGTCAGGTATTTACTATGCCTGATAAGGCAACACTTCGTTATTCATTTGGGTTGAGTGGCACAAGAACCCTTTTTAAAATAAATGTTTTATTTACTTTCATAACGTATTCTAGCAAATGCCAGCATTGCCATAGATGTGCACATGTTGCATTTTGTGCTGATGCACATACTGTACAGCCTGTGCAATGTTTTTCACACCATGACCTAAAGGTTGGCAGTGGTGTGTCTCAGGCTGTGAACTCTGTTTGCTGTCATAAGGGATGTGTTCAGTCCAGATTACAGAATGTACAAGCAGTGGACAGCAGACTAGGTCTCATAGAGTTCCTACTATGAATTTCACAAGTGGTTTCAGTGTAAACATTGACATGCACAGCTCACAGAGGTGTGGCAGCATTTGGCTTTTCAGGATCATTATGATCTTTACTGTTCATTATCAGTGTTTCAGTACGTTTTAAGTCTCTTGTTTGCTTGTCTATATTCCAAACAGTTTTTACACTCTGCTTGGCCGTGGTGTGTAAATGGTGGTTTGGGCTATGTATTAACACAGATTAAGATTAAGGTTTATGTTGTTGAGTTTTTTTGCTGTTTTTGTTGACTGGGCAGATATGTTAATTTCTAAAATGTTTGGGTTCAATTCGAATAAAGATGTCACAGGTTCATTAATATACACATTTTATTAAACAAATAGAGTAGTTATTCACCTTCATCATGAACACGTTTACATCCATTAGATCGGTTTTGTGAGCGCAAATAATACACTATCCTACTCCTTATGAACATGAAGTTCTTACAAAGACTCGTCCTGTACTTGGATACATATCTCTTCTGATGCTAATCATAGTGTTGAGTGTTTTCCCAGGGGCTTATGCCTGGCTGGCAGCTGTTGTACCATGTACTGTATTGTTAATGTAAATACTCCAGAATCCTTCAGGTCCCCAGTCGTGTCAATGGCACCTGACTGTGTCCTGCTCCACAGAGGCTCCATGGAGAGCTGCCCCTCAGTGCCGAGGAGCTGGAGAACGTCTTTGACACCCTGGACTCTGATGGCAATGGATACCTCACCCTGGAGGAATTCTCCTTGGGCTTTAGTAGGTTGACTATGTTCCCTTCTCACTTTCTACTATCCACAGTACGTTTATGTGCTGTGATGGTTCAGTTTTGATGTCAATCTTAGTGTCTTCCATTTCCACATAATAACATCAACAGTGCTAGTGCACCGTGCAAACGGAGTATGGTAGCTCAGCATAAGTGCAGGTGCAGGTAGAGAGAAAGAGAAGGGAAAGAGTGGAGAGTGAGAGTAAAGGATATTATGAATAATCTCCTGGACTCTTGTTTCTCCAGGTGAGTTCCTGTTTGGCCGGAGGATCTCTGTAACAGAGGGGATGGGGGAGGCCAGCCCCATTGCCAAGGAACCCACCCAGGGCCCCACTCAGGGCCCTCCAGACTCCCTGTACCAGATCCAGTGGGAGGAGAGGTTGGCGGGCAGCGAGGACGAGGAGAAGAAGCACTTCTGCATGCTAATGGAGAGCTTGGGAGCCAGCAACGTCTTTGAGGAGTGAGTGTTTGTTTTTGTCTGTGACGTCCATATTATGCGATCCTTTGTCCAATGCCCTCAAATGACCTATTTGTCTATTCCATTAGATTGGTCAGCTGTGCAAAACAAAAATCACTGTAAGTTGCCACTCCTTAGTAGTGCTAGCCACTCTACTTGCTGTTTCAATCTACTTGCTTTGATATTTCTCTGGAAATTCTGAGCATAACAACCAAGCATAGAACATAGATTAAATCCTGAAGTGTACTGTCTTCTTCCTAAAAAACATCAGACATAGGAAAAGTTCATCAAAATTGATTTGGCTTGCTTAACCTTCGACAAATCATTACAGTCGACGACATTCATGTCTATGGAAGTATTCCAGACATTGGTGACTGGGTGCTGGTACCAATGCTTTTGGCTTTTTGAACTCCAGGCATTGGGAGGGAAAAGATAGAGCCAGGCCTCATATAATGCATGACTAGACTCACCTTTAGCAAACAAGTACAGCTCAATAAAGTTAAACAGTAGTAGTGGAGGATGTACATTTGATAAGAACATCCTATTGACTGTGCAAACCTTGGTTAGAAGCAGAAAGGAATGCTGACAATTTAGATCAGATCGGTTTGTGCACCAACCTCTGGTGTGTCTTCCTGAAGTTGACATGGCATAGGAGTCTACTGTAAGGAGTCTTCCAGAGGTCTGCGAGTCAAGTCAACAAGTCCACATTTCTATGAACAGGTCCATCAAACATATGCATTGCATGGCGGAGGATGATTGTTTTGTCTTTCCGCACATTCACCTGCCTTTTACAATACAATGTTCAATAGCAGTCGTTATCTGAACACTGATGTGAATACCTGGGCACAGACAAAGATGGAGTTTAAACCGTCAAAATAGTTGTTTTCTACTACCCGGAAAGGGGATTTCCAAGGCCAAGATCACCTTGTCCAAGTGTACATTTTAAACAAATATGTAAGCATGGTTGCAGGCAGCCCACAGCCACCCACTGCCTGCCTGTCCACAGCCACCCACTGCCTGCCTGCCCACAGCCACTCACTGCCTGCCTGCCTACATTTCCCTAATTGTTCACATTGACCTTGTCTTAAAAGAAAATCTATTCATGTCTCTATTTCCATGTCCGTGTCTCCATACAATTCTACTTCAAGTATAATTCCATTTCTTTCCTCCAAGAAGAACCTCAGTACAGTTCTTCTTCAGAAATCTAACTGCAGTATACAGACTGTATTCCAGGTCTTGTCATTCAGGCTAATCTTTGTACTGACCCGCTTCCCATCAGCCCTGGTGAGGTGCGTAGTCTGTGGGCCCAGCTGAGGAGGGACGAGCCGCACCTCCTGTCCAACTTTGAGGAGTTCCTGGCCAGGGTCATTTTACAGATCACAGGGGCCAACCAGGAGAGGATGGAGATGGAGAGCGCCCTTAAAAGGTTAGTAGCCTACTACTTCATTCATCAGATATTGGTGCACATGTAGGATTTAGGCAATTAGCAGCCCACTGTTGCCTGGTCCCAGATCTGTTTGGGCTGTCTTGCCAACTCCTATGGTCATTGGCAAGACAGCACCAACAGATCTGGGACCAGGCTAGCTCAAAATGTTCCTTTACAGAAAACCTAATTGCCTGAGTAATGAATGGCGAAGTAGCCTACTGCATGTACTTGCTATGTGTGCCAGTTAGACCTTTATGGCATCAGGGCATCTACAGAATGGTCGTCCCCAGGTATGTATCTGTTTTTTCATTCTGCTTCTAAAAGCATCACTTTTTCATTCAGATTTGTAGTCCTTAGTTAAGCCAGCTAAATTCCACACATTGAGTGTTAGTCCTGCCTTGGGAGGGTAGAAGTGTTAAAGTTTTACAGTGTGGGTGCAACAAACATTCACTTCAAGAGACACATTTACTCAACCGTCCAGTTCCAAAGCCATATTAAGTGTTCATGAATGTTTTCCCTAAACGCCAACTTTCTTGAAATCATGTCGGGCAATATTCATGGCAATTTTACACAAGGAATACTACTCCACAATCTCTACCTACAGTACTTGTTTATTATGTCACATTTCAACTGAGCACAGCTTTTGTACCACAGTGGTGCATTATCACACAGTTTCACATAGTTGAAAAGCATCCAGTTCGGTGGGCTGTCTCTGACAGAAATGAATGCAAATGTTGCATAAGGCTGCTATGTGGCTCACACTTTGCAGCTGTTTCAAAACGCATTGTCAATGTCTTTCTTGCTGTATTCAGAGCTGTAGACACGCAGGGATGTTTGATTAAAGCTGACCAGAGTAGTCAGGCCTGGAATTGTTCACTGTTCACTAATTACAGTTATCCCTTTTATCTTCAGGTGTGAACTACATGTAATGCTAGACTGATAATAAGTGTTCGTTTTTCATGGTACTCCCTTGAAAATCTATTTGCTGCTGTGCCTGTTTGGAATGCATCACAATAGGTTACAAATACCTACTGTGTGATTGAAGTACAGCATGTATGTGCTGCCTACGCATGTGATTCACCAAACTAACGGAAAATGCTGTATTAGCATTAACAAGATGAAAATATTTCTACATCCGAACAGAAAATCAGCAACACATGACGATGAGATCCATCGCTTATATGAAGAAATGGAGCAGCAAATCAAAAATGAGAAGGACAGGATCTTACTGCAGGTAAAGACATCTCCCACTGAATACAACACACTTGTTAGTAACTTCAGTTTTCTGAGATCTCTCTTTCTCTCACACACTCTCTCTCTCTCTCTCTCTCTCTCTCTCTCTCTTTCTTACACACACTCTTTCTCTCATGCTCTGTCTCACACTCTCTATCTCTCATTCTCACTCTCCACTGCAGGACTCAGAGCGCTTCCTGTCTAGGAGTCAGGATCTGGAGCATCAGCTGTCCAGTAAGGAAAGGGAGCTGGATCAGATCTTCCAGAAACAGAGGAGGGTGAGTCGGGACACCAATGATAAGAAATGTATCATCACAGGCATCACAGTAAAGGATAGATTTCTACTGTACAGAACATATTATTATTATTTATTAAATCACATTTTTCTGAAAGTGTTTTGAACAATGTGAAATATCAACTCTGATTGATCTGGAATGAATTGTGACCAGCCTTATTAGTAGACTTGAAGCTCTAAGAGCTGTCCCTGAGTGTCTGCAGCTTACTCTCAAATGGAAATTAAATGATGTTAATATGCAACAATAACACTATCAAAAACAGAACTCCACGGAAGCTTTTAAAACAAATTAATCAAATGGAAAGGAGTCTTACCAGTGCGTCTTAATTTGCTTTACAAAAGGAAACAAGGCCTTAATTCGTACTGTGCCCAAGTCACCAAAGCCTTCACTCAGATCTCCCTGGCACCATCCACATTCCTCTCTGCCAACCAGAAATTGAATGGCAGAACATTGACTGGATTGGGAATGTCCGTTGTAGATATTCTATTTTTATGGTGCCAACACGTCTCTGTAGAGCAGGCATCCAGGCGCTATGCTGGCTAGCCTAATCACAGTGTCGCTAGATAAAACGTCTCTTATGTTGTTGTGTTGGATCCGTTGTGACACTTGGGCTTATATATTTAGAACAGTGATAGTAGTGTTTGAGGCTGCATTCAGACAATAGCCTTATCTACGTGTCCTCACACAACCCCTGGCTTCAATGGATGTGTGTCAGACCAGACCAGTATGTGTTTAGAAGATATCACTTGTTTCATCCTTTGATTCATCAATGCTTGGTGTATCATAGCAATCGCACATTGATCATAGACTCCAGACCATGATTGTTACTGCATAGTAGCGTCTGGGATATGGTGACCCCAGATCAATTGGCCTTGCCATTCTTCAACCCAAATATGAATGAAATGAAAGTGCAGGTTATTGTAGTGCGTCTGCTTTAGGCTGTAGTGTTGTTTTGTGTGTTGTCACCTCTGCTTGTCTCCTCTGTGTGACCGTGTCCCCTACCCAGTGGGAGCATCAGTGCCGGGAGCTGCACAGCGAGCAGCACGTGACCAAGGTGGAGAACGTGACGCTGAAGCAGACCAATGAGGAGCTGGCCCAGGAGCTGGAGCACACCAGTCAGGAGCTGAGCCTTGCCCAGGAGCAGCTGGTCCTCCTGCAGGAGCAGTCCTCACACCTGAACCAGGAGAGGGAGATGTAAGTCTATCTGGCTGGCTGGGTGGCTGGCTGTGTCTGGGATCCTGTTTGGGTGTTTGTTTCTCCTTGTGAGTCCACATCTTAGACCAGTGGTTCCCAACTCCGCTCCTCGAATACCACAAAAGCCCCGGACAAGCATACCTGATTCAACTCATTGAGGGCCTGATAATTAGTTGAATCAGGTGTGCTTGTCCAGGGCTGCAATAAAAATGTGTACTGTTTGGGGTACTCAAAGACCGGAGTTGGAAACATCTGTCATAAGTGCTACTTGCATTCAGTAGCGTCTATAAAGCACATGTTTATAAAGGCATAAATGTATAAAAGCCTCTATACCTAATTTACGTTGATGTAGTTCTGTCCTTGTGATTACTTCTCTGTTAATGTTCTGTATTATGTCATGTTTTATGTTCTGTGTGGAACCCAGGAAGAGTAGCAGCTGCTAGCTAATGGGGATCCTAATGAAATATTGATATTATAACATGAATATGTGTATTTGTTGTCCAACACAGGGAGATGTACCGGGTCACAGAGGGATTGCAGCGGGAGCGAGCGAGCCTGCTGAAACAACTTGACCTGCTGAGGTAAAAGTGTAGATGGAACAGACAAACAGACACACACACACACAGACACACACAGACACAGACACAGACACAGACACACACACACACACACACACACACACACACAGACAGACAGACAGACAGACAGACAGACAGACAGACAGACAGACAGACAGACAGACAGACAGACAGACAGACAGACAGACAGACAGACAGACAGACAGACAGACAGACAGACAGACACTAGGAGAGAGGCAGTGGGTTACTGTATATCAGTTCAGTGCCACTACTCTCCAAATCAAGGAGCAATGATCATACTGTACAATACTGAAGGTTATGTTATATTCACTACAAACCAAGGCCACACATCAATCCAACAGATAGCATTGACCTCAGGTAAACTCCTCAAAGCTGTTTTATACTAAAGCAACGAGGCACTAGGGGTGTGGTACATGGCCAATATTCCACGGCTAAGGGCTGTTCTTAAGCGCGACGCAATGCGGAGTGCCTGGATACAGTCCTTAGCAGTGGGAAATTAGTCATATACCACAACCCTCCGAGGTGCATTATTGCTATTATAAACTGCTTACAAATGTAATTAGAACAGTAAAACTAAATGTTTTGTCATACCTGTGGTTTACAGTCTCATATACCATGACTTTCAGCCAATCAGCATTCAGTGCTCGAACCACCCAGTTTATAATAGTGCTTAGAAATTATGTATTTCTGTTGCAATGAACCCCTTCCTTGTTATATTATCTTCAGGGAAATGAACAAGCACTTACGAGATGAGCGAGACATGTGCTCTTATCAAGTAAGTATACACATGTGCAATGTATTTATTAATCATTCTCTATTCGTGAAATCCCCTTCTATCTATCTACAGTATCTGTCTGTCTGTCTCTGTCTATCAAGTTTGATAGATACTAACCTAAAAACATGATTCCTTGAAAAGCATGGAAGCTAGAAAACATTTTCAATCAAATCCAATTGCAATCAAATTGCAGATGAATTTGTTTTTGTTTTGTTGTTTTGCAGAAACCGAGGAATACTGTTAAAAATCCTGCTTGCAACCCGAGGCTTGGATCAAATACTCTGAATCCCTTTGACAGAAAGGCCTTTAGGTATACTATTTGCTTAGAAAGGCTTTTAATACAAATTGAATGGATAGTGCCTGGTGCTGTCATGGAAGCCTTAATTGATACAAACGTTCAATTCACCTACAATACACTCTTGTTCAGAATTAATATGACTGTAGTTTGAATGAATAGTTATTAATAGTGAATGATTCATATTTTGTAAGTAGGTGACATTTCAAAAAGTCAAACAAAGCACGTGAAACAGAATTCACGTTGGACAGAAAGCTGTTCAATAGGGCTGCAGTTTTAGCTCTGTGCAGAACGTGTCTGTACAGTATTTACATTGTTCTTATTATATGCAAATGCCTGTCAATTCACATTCTACATCCATACCGTTGTACTCCAAAAAAAGCATTTGTGAGCCAATTTCCCCATCAATTTCCATCTCATCCCTGTCTCTCCAGTGAGGATGAGGAGGTAGTGCTCCACCACTCTAAGAGGAAGAGTCCGGGGGGAGTGAATGGCTACAGCCTGGAGGATGTGGTGGATTCCAGACCCCTCCACAGACCCCTCCAGAGGATCATCTCCATAGAGGAGGACCACCTACCCCAGCTCCTACAGGATGACTACCAGACTCAGCTCTGGGAGTGGCATGAGGAGGAAGAGCACATAGAGCTACAGATGAACTCTATAAATCCTCCCAGTTCTCCTCAAACGATGGAGCAGCAGCCAGTTGACACCAGAGAGACAGAAATGCCTACATCCCCCAGGGGCCAGCCTGTCGGAAAGGAGACCATTGGGAATGTAAGCATGTAGGACCAGGGCTCAAATAGAGACACAACATCAATGTTGGTATGAAATTATGTGGAGAGACATTGTAGTCCGTCTACTGAATAGACTAGGAGAAGGATTCAGTTGGCTTGGCATAATTATCTCCCATTTGAAATGAATGAGATTGTTCAGCATTTTCACATTATGTTCCCTCCAGGGTCGTTTGTAGGTCACCAGGTTTTTGTTTGTTCTCCTGACCCCGTAAAGAGAGGTGTGGGAGGAGTGTAGGTGGATGTACAGCACAGTGTGTTCACAAAGCCCTGTTTTTCCACCAGACCAGACCTGAGATAGGAACAAAACAGTCACAGGTGTTGGGTTTCTCACTTTGAGTGAGTTGACCCCGCAGTGAACCTCGCAAACAGGATTAGCTACTTGTATTAGTGTTTGTTGATTTACTGTCGATTTTAGAAAATGACTATGTATTTCAAGAACTTTGTGCAACTTTGTTTTACTATAATAGGATAATATAATAGGATAATAGTTGTGGAGTTTCTTGGAATTAGAGGGCTAATTATGCAGTGTTCATAAAATGTGTGCTGCTAAATGCTCAAATATTTGTTGCCATGTCATTGTTTGTAGTGTACTCTCTCCCAGTATATATCGAATTGGATACTTCCAATCTGAAATATCCTGGTAATTACTTTAGGAAAAGTAGACTTGAGTACATAGTGAGTTTGGAAGAGTTGGATGAAACATATACAGTTGAAGTCGGAAGTTTACATACATCTTAGCCAAATACATTTAAACTCAGTTTTTCACAATTCCTGAAATTGAATCAGAGTAAAAATTCCCTGTCTTAGGTCAGTTAGGATCACCACTTTATTTTAAGAATGTGAAATGTCAGAACAATAGTAGAGAGAATTATTTATTTCAGCTTTCATTTCTTTCATCACATTCCCAGTGGGTCAGAAGTTTACATACACTCAATTAGTATTTGGTAGCATTGCCTTTAAATTGTTTAACTTGGGTCAAACGTTTCAGGTAGCCTTCCACAAGCTTCCCACAATACGTTTTTGGCCCATTCCTCCTGACAGAGCTGGTGTAACTGAGTCAGGTTTGTAGGCCTCCTTGCTCGCACACGCTTTTTCAGTTCTGCCCACACATTTTCTATAGGATTGAGGTCAGGGCTTTGTGATGGCCACTCCAATACCTTGACTTTGTTGTCCTTAAGCCATTTTGCCACAACTTTGGAAGTATGCTTGGGGTCATTGTCCATTTGGAAGACCCATTTGAAACCAAGCTTTAACTTCCTGACTGATGTCTTGAGATGTTGCTTCAATATATCCACATAATTTTAATTCCTCATGATGCCATCTATTTTGTGAAGTGCACCAGTCCCTCCTGCAGCAAAACACCCCCACAACATTATGCTGCCACCCCCATGCTTCACGGTTGGGATGGTGTTCTTCGGCTTGCAAGCCTCCTCCTTTTTCCTCCAAACATAACGATGGTCATTATGGCCAAACAGTTCTATTTTTGTTTCATCAGACCAGAGGACATTTCTCCAAAAAGTACGATATTTGTCCCCATATGCAGTTGCAAACCGTAGTCTGGCTTTTTTATGGCGGTTTTGGAGCAGTGGCTTCTTCCTTGCTGAGCGACCTTTCAAGTTATGTCGATATAGGACTCGTTTTACTGTGGAAATAGATACTTTTCCTCCAGCATCTTCACAAGGTCCTTTGCTGTTGTTCTGGGATTGATTTGCACTTTTCGCACCAAAGTACGTTCATCTCTATGAGACAGAACGCTTCTCCTTCCTGAGCGGTATGACGGCTGCATGGTCCCATGGTGTTTATACTTGCGTACTATTGTTTGTACAGATGAGCGTGGTACCTTCAGGCGTTTGGAAGTTGCTCCCAAGGATGAACCAGACTTGTGAAGGTCTACAATTTATTTTCTGAGGTCTTGGCTGATTTCTTTTGATTTTCCCATGATGTCAAGCAAAGAGGCACTGAGTTTGAATGTAGGCCTTGAAATACATCCACAGGTACACCTCCAATTGACTCAAATTATGTCAATTAGCCTATGAGAAGCTTCTAAAGACATGACATCATTTTCTTGAGTTTTCCAAGCTGTTTAAAGGCACAGTCAACTTAATGTATGTAAACTGCTGACACACTGGAATTGTGATACAGTGAGTTATAAGTGAAATAATCTGTCTGTAAACAATTGTTGGAAAAATGACTTGTGTCATGCACAAAGTAGATGTCCTAACCGACTTGCCAAAACTATAGTTTGTTAACAAGAAATTTGAAAAAATGAGTTTTAATGACTCCAACCTAAGTGTATGTAAACTTCCGACTTCAACTGTAATATAAACTCTTAACACACACATCCCTCTTTCACTCTGTGTTGTGTTTCCAGGAAGAGGGTGCAGCGTTGGCCCCAGACCGCCTGTTTAAGATCGTCCTGGTGGGCAACTCCAGTGTGGGGAAGACCTCCTTCCTCAGGAGGTTCTGTGATGACTGCTTTTACCCAGGCACCTCTGCCACCGTCGGTGAGTGGCCTTTCCAGGCTTCCTTTTCTACAGCAGAGCAGGGTTGTGTTCATTAGGCACCAACGGAACAAAACCGACGGAAACAGGAACTACCTGGAATTGTTGTATTTGAATCTCTCGTTTTGTTTTACATTGAAAAAAAAATTGCTACGGTGTGCCCTAATGAACACGACCCAGAGCCGAGCCCCAGTCCTGTGGCTGGATGACCTCACTCTCCCTCTCACACTGGCTTTACTCACTAAGCACTTTAAGATGCTGATTGTTTAACACTGTGGAAAGCTGATTATGTTATGTTGATCTTGCACTTATAGGCCACAGCCTAATAAGCAGAGAAACCATATTGTGGTGCTGTATATTGACTGACTTGACTCACACTGACCATGACTTGGATTCTTCCGATTGGCCTTTCTGTTGTACTGTAGGTTAATGTTGCACACCCAAAACGAGTTTGTTCTGTGTGTGACTGAGAGCATACTCAATTATGTCATGACTCAACTGACTCACCTTACCATTTTATATTGGTTTAATTCAAATTAGTTTTTTCACTCATACAGTTCTTTGCAATCCCATCGTAAGTCAGTGCACCATTCTGTAAACATGAATCAAGCGCACTGTAAGTGTATTGGGGATCTTGTAGTTTTAAACCAGTAGAGCTGGGCAGACCAAACAGTGTCACATGAAACAGCTTGTGAAGTCACAGTGTTCCTCTCCTGTCATTCTGCAGCCTGGTACAAACAGCTCCAGATTTCTAATATCCTCTCTATTTAGGCCCTGTTTGGAAGCATTTGATTCTCAAAATAGTCATACGATTCTGAGAATGTATTTTTGTTGTTGTTGAGAAAGTCAGACGGATTTTGAATTGTGTGGTCCCTTTAGAACAATATACAATATCCGATCAACTCCTGTTGACGCAATTGTGACGCAAGCATTGACAGAAAACATGTTGTTCCTCTGTTTCTATTTGAGCACTGGGGACAAATGTAGTCGATTGGAATCATCAATGGATAAGTAATATTTCAGAAACTCAGAGAAGGACATTGCCATATACAGTTCCAAATTTTATCCTTTGAAGTTCATTGTTTTATCCAGATTTAGCCCAGGAATCAATTGTTGGTTCCTTTCATAATTTTTGTATCTTATTACATACCCATCATTTCTGAAAATTGGTTAGCTTTTGAAAATGAATATGGATAAAAAATTACAGGAACAAAATATTATTGTAAGGCAAAAGATAGTAAATTACTATAAGTGAGAATAAGTGACTTAAATCAGATTAATGATAACTTGTCCATCCTGCATCATCAACAGGCATAGACTACAGTGTGAAGACGATACTGGTGGACAACAGCCAGGTGGCGCTGCAGATGTGGGATACAGCAGGACAGGAGAGGTGGGAACTCTACTAGTTGGATTTACACATTTTCAACCTTTTGCCTCAGCAGCTTTTGTTTTGCTACATGCAGTTAGTCTGTATGGCACACTACTGCTACTATGGTTAAATATCAGTATTTTTACATATTTTAATAATGAGACAAAAGTTTTAAAAGATCAAATGACATGTAATGTTGAGCATGAGGATAAAGTACAAATGGGGGAATTCTCAGTCTTACGATTACTCCCTTCTCCACCACTTCAGGAGAGGACTATCAGAATGGTCCTGCAATAGATAGCAGCCGTTTTACAGGCTCCTGAACAATTCTACTATTTAGTGTTGTTTTGCGCTGATCGTAACTTTTTTTGTACATAATGTTTCTGCCAACGTTTCCTATGATGGAAAAGGGCTTCTGGACACCAGAACAGCGATCAATAACCTTGATTTGGATGAAGATTTCTACTTCAACAAGTCGTAGGCACAGGACATACTGCTCACCCGGACCAGACCCTAATCCCAGAGAAAAGAGAGGCAGACATGCGGGCACCCTGACAAAACTACATTGGCGAGTACATAAACCGCCTCTACAATCAATAGAGAACAAACTGGACAAGCTCTGTTCAAGACTATCCTATCAACGGGACCTGAAGAACTGTAATATCTTATGTTTCTCAGAGTTGTGGCTGAACAAGGACAGGTTCATTAAATAGTACCCGCACAACACCAGTCTGAACGTCAACAGTGAAGAGGCGACTCCGGGATGCTGGCCTTCTTGGCAGAGTTCCTCTGTCCAGTGTCTGTGTTCCTTTGCCCATCTTAATCTATTCTTTTTATTGGCCATTCTGAGCTTTTTCTTTGCAACTCTGCCGAGAAGGTCGGGATGCTGATTGCTCCTGTAAGTCGCTCTGGATAAGAGTGTCTGCTAAATGACTACAATATCCTTGTACCTCGTGTATATAGCCAAGTTATCATTACTCTTTGTGTATTTACTTTTATTTCTCTATTTTCTTTCTGTCTACATTGTTGGGAAGGGCCCGTTAGAAGCATTTCACTTTTAGTCTACACCTGTTGTTTACCAAGCATATAGGGAATACTATTTTATTTTATTTCAGGTATCGCAGCATCACCAAGCAGTTCTTCCGCAAGGCTGACGGTGTGGTAGTCATGTATGACATCACTGCTGAGCAGAGTTTTACCGCGGTGAGGCAGTGGCTGACCAGTGTACAAGTAGGAAGTGCCTACTTTACTGCTCACCTCTGACATAGTACTACATACAGTGGCAAGAAAAAGTATGTGAACCCTTTGGAATTACCTGGATTTCTGCATAAATTGGTCATCAAATTTGATCTGATCTTCATCTAAGTCACAACAATAGACATACATAGTGTGCTTAAACTAATAACACAAAAATGTATGTATTTTTCTTGTCTATATTGAATACAGCATTTAAACATCCAGTGTAGGTTTGAAAAAGTATGTGAACCCCTGGGCTAATGACTTCTCCAAAAGCTCATTGGAGTCAGCTAACCTGAAGTCCAATTATTTTATAAAAAAAAATAAAAAATAAAAATTAAGAATTGTTGACTTGCATAAAGCTGGAAAGGGTTACAAAAGTATCTCTAAAAGCCTTGATGTTCATCTGTCCACGGTAAGACAAATTGTCTATAAATGGAGAAAGTTCAGCACTGTTGCTACTCTCCCTAGGAGTGGCCGTCCTGCAAAGATGACTGCAAGAGCACAATGCAGATTGCTCAATGAGGTTAAGAAGAATCCTAGAGTGTCAGCTAAAGACTTACAGAAATCTCTGGAACATGCTAACATCTCTGTTGACGAGTCTATGATACGTAAAATACTAAACAAGAATGGTGTTCATGGGGGGACACCACGGAAGAAGCCACTGCTGTCCGAAAAAAACATTGCTGCACGTCTGAAGTTTGCAAAAGTGCACCTGGATGTTCCACAGCGCTACTGGCAAAATATTCTGTGGACAGATGAAACTACAGTTGAGTTGTTTGGAAGGAACACACAACACTATGTGTGGAGGAAAAAAGGCACAGCACACCAACATCAAAACCTCATCCCAACTGTAGAGTATGGTGGAGGGAGCATCATGGTTTGGGGCTGCTTTGCTGCCTCAGGGCCTGGACAGCTTGCTATCATCGACGGAAAAATGTATTCCCAAGTTTATCAAGACATTTTGCAGGAGAATGTTAGGCTATCTGTCCGCCAGTTGAAGCTCAACAGACGTTGGGTGATGCAACAGGACAACGACCCAAAACACAGAAGTAAATCAACAACAGAATGGCTTCAACAGAAGAAAACATGCCTTCTGGAGTAGCCCAGTCAGAGTCCTGACCTCAACCCGATTGAAATGCTGTGGCATGACCTCAAGAGAGCAGTTCACACCAGACATCCCAAGAATATTGCTGAACTGAAACAGTTTTGTAAAGAGGAATGGTTCAAAATTCCTCCTGACCGTTGTGCAGGTCTGATCCGCAAGTACAGAAAATGTTTGGTTGAGGTTATTGCTGCCAAAGGAGGGTCAACCAGTTATTAAATCCAAGGGTTCACATACTTTTTCCACCCTGCACTGTGAATGTTTACATGGTGTGTTCAATAAAGACATGAAAACGTATAATTGTTTGTGTGTTATTAGTTTAAGCAGATTGTGTTTGTCTATTGTTGTGACCTAGATGAAGATCAGATCAAATTGTATGACCAATTAATGCAGAAATCCAGGTAGTTCCAAAGGGTTCACATACCTTTTCTTGCCACTGTAGCTCATAGAAATGTAGATCGCACTGAGGGCCTCCTCCTGCTCAATAGCACATTCACTGTATGCCTACATAACATTGATATAGAATACCAGATCAAATGCGCTACTTATTGTAATTCATACTGGATATCTGTAGAGGCACGATACATGTTACCATTCAATATCGTTACGCATTCGGTGACACAGTTCAGAGTACATCATGTCCACTATACTGATAAAGCCAGCTTTGTCATGTACTACCCGAGAGAGAGAGATCTAGCCCTAATATAATGCCCCAGTGTCCATCATCTTTGTCTCTCTTCACAGGAGGGGGCTGGCGAGGACATTCCCATCATGCTGCTGGGGAACAAAATGGACAAGGGGAGCGAACGGAAGGTTCAGACGAGAGTGGGCGAAAAATTAGCCAAGGTCTGTCTATCAGCCATTCCCTGGGTGTTGTCTTCAACCCACAGGCTTCATATTGCCCACAGATCTTCTCACTGAATAAGTAAAAGCAACAAAATGAGGCTTTTTAACGAGATGTGTGTGTGGTCTCATTAATATGGCCCAGGATTTTTTTTCTACTTCCTACATCCTTCTTTCATCTGTTTTCTTTTTCCTTTTCTTTGGGTCTAGTTTCTATGGTGATAGATAATTGCTAAGTGCCTCAGATCAGTCAGGAGCTGCTCTTCTTTTTCATTTTGCTACTATGGCCATTAGTCCAGACAATGTTTACCTTAATGCTACTAAAGAGGCCTGAGTACTAGGAGATGGCTGTGCGGGAGAGGAGACTGATAAACCTACTACAGCCGCTTCCAATCACAGCGCTGTTCTGTACGTCCCGTTGACTTCATGTTTGTCACCAGGGAAAGACTGTTATCAAATCTCCTTTGCAGGACTGGCAGTTGATTTTCTACGAGTGCAGTGCTTGCTCCGGACAAAACGTGGTAGACTCAATGGTAAATTTGGCAAGGTGAGTTGAGTAAAGTGCTGTGAGGACATAATTCCTACTTCTTCCACATTACTATTGTCTTAACACTATTTGTCATTTTAATTTAGGACATTAATTAACAAGGCTATATATGACAGGAAAACAAACTTAATACTGTCAGGCCCAAAATGTAATAACTGTCTGCTTGGACTTAGTCCAAACTGGGCTTTATGCGGTCTGCAGTGAAATCTAACAACTCGCATTAAGCCAAATGTGTCAGGGCAAGATTAAGAAAACAATGACCTATCTTATCATTCCTAAATATACACTTTAGACACGTAATACATAACTTAATCCTAGAACTTCAATAATAGGATAAGAATCTTATATTGTGTGCAATTTCTTCTCTAGTCAAGTCTTGCACTGTAATAGAGGTTGAGTTTGGGCTCTCACTCTCAATAATAAACAATTCACCTAAAGTACGTGTGACTGGTGCATTTCTGAGTGAAATCTCTTCTCCTGTGTCTTCTAGAATTCTGAAAGAGCAGGAGGACAGAGAGAAAGAGATGACGATCCATTTGGTGAACAGCCCTTCACAGAAGAAGAGGTCCTGCTGCTAGCAACAAAATGGCTATTAGTTACTGCCTTCACAACACCAGTGTACTCACGTGTACCTGTTCAGATGTTCACTGTACATTCTAACCTCCGGTCCTTAGGGAACTCAAGGGTCTATTATAGCACAATACCTCTTTCGATCTCTCTCTCTGTCTCGGTCTCTCTCTAACTCTCCCTCTACACATGCAGTGTGTATACCTGTTTTATACCTGGCTTTTAAAACAGCTCTCTTTCAGATGTTATCTTAGCACTTCATACCATTAAAGGGCCAGACTATGGGCTGACACTACCATAGGTGAATAGAATTAAATAAAATAAGACATTATTGTACTATTAAAATAGCATATAGATGTTTTTTCCTAATAACTACCATTTATTTTTAATTCAAATTATTTTCAACCAGCTAAGCCAAAACCAACAGTGTGTTAGACAAATATACTGTATAAAAATGAAAAAGTTAAGAAAGTAAACCTTTGTTTATGGCTGGGTTAGGTTTTGGACAATTTGTGAAATAGGGATTTTGTTTAGAACCAATTGAACATTTCCAACAGTAAAGAAGAGTTAGACTTTGTCATTACTTTATCTCAGATCAATTTGGTTACTAGATTAGCCTATCCCTCAAACGTAATAAGGTTTACTGTTGTATGCGGGGACGATTGGCCAGAAGTCAACTATGTGTATAGAAATGCCTTTGCAATGACAGTGGACGGTAGTAGAGCTCTGCCATACTGTACCTCTATCAAAGCGTTTGCATGCAAACTGTCACCACTATTTGGCTTTTTTATGTAATTGGTGCAGTTATTTCTATGTAGTTCAATCTTGCCAAGTGATATGCCTTTTCCATAACCAGATCTCTTCAAGTATTTGTTTGTGGACGCGCTAAAACATTTCTCATAATAATTCCATAAAAGTTGATTTAGCACCAAGTATTCTTGAACAAATTATCTTGTGCTCCAGCTGGGAATTTGTTGTAAATATAACATATTGTAATGTACACCGTCACTGCACTCGTACAGTATAGTAACTTATGGAGATGTCATTAGTACGTGTATGTTCTGGGATGTTGAGGAACACTGACAAATCGTCCTTTGGGGTCCTCCAGTGTAGAGTATCTCTTGTGTATTTAACAGTGTGCTATAGCGCCATGGCCACTCTAAACTAACCAACCCGGTTGCATTTGTGCCACGTTACTGTGCCTGTGTTCTTGAACAAAAATTAGAAAATGTAAATATGTAAAATGTTTTATGGTTTCTCTGAATAATAAATGGATATTGTATATATTTCCTGGATCTTGAATTACAGATGCCACCTAGTGGACAATGTTAGTTTTTAGCTTAACTTTTATTTAAGTCTTACATGACAGCAGGTAAAATTAACAATACAATGCTTGAATAGCACTATTTTTAAACTCAATAGAAAATGGAATTGTCATATGAAATGAACATATAGCACAATTTCAGTAGCTGACTTGAATGAAATAGTGGTAACCATGTTGTTTTAGTACTTAGGCAGGTTACCAGGTGTAAATAACTAAATGAATGTCATGAGTGGTAAACAGGAATAACACTTATCAAGTGTTAGATCTGCTGAAGGGTAAACCTTAAAGTTAGTTAGCTTAAATCACTGACTTAATTCCAATGACAACAGTGTTGTATGCATGCTATTGCACACAATCTACTTAGTGGATACTATTTCAGTTAGATTTTCTTCATAGTATTCTGCTTTTTTATTCTATTTCACACGCTGTGCTAGACATACAGTATAGAAATAATAAACCAATCTGCACATCAAAACACACAAGTTGATATCAAAAGCAAAAAAGGTAAGAAAGACATACTATGTGCTCACAAGAGACAGCTCTCTCAACATGAAACTACCAGTCCCTACCCTTCTAGAGCAAAACTCAAGACTCTTTACGGAACAGATTGTACATGAGCCAAATGCTACGCACTCATTACTAGCCACTAGTCTATTCATACATGGCATGTCCCACTGTACGTCTTCTGAACAGTCATAAGTTTTGTGCTGATGAGCTTCATTGAGAGGCATGGAAGAGCGAGGGGACTGGAAGGGAGTCTGTATCTTGGCTGCAGATAGAATGTCTTTGGTAAGGAAGGATGGTGTAACAGTACTACACAACTGTGAGGGGAGGTCACACAGTTGGACTGGAGAACACCTCCAGTTGTTGCCTTGGCGATGACCTTAAGAGTTAGTAAGAGCACAGGTGAAGGGAAGGAGCTGCCGCCTGAGAGTCCAACTCCAGCGCTGAGCAGAGGGCTGGAATGAACTCTCTGCTACTGATCTAAGGACAGGACTAACTGCTGACAGCTGCTAGGCCAGGCTCTGAGGACAGGCCAGTCACTGAGCCGAGATCAGCAGAGCCAGGGAAAGCATGGTAACTACAAGGCCCTCAAGTTGAGAATAGTTCAGTGAGCAGCAGCTACCGATGTGAGGCCCCACCCACTGAATGCTGCGGCACACTCACCACTTCTTGGTATGGCTTCAGTGTGTACACAGAATTTAAGAGACAGTGGTTACTATTGAAGATCAATGTCTGCCCAGTGGGGTAGGCCTTGTAATCAGGAGCTTTTGCAGGCATCTAGACAAGAGCCGCAGACTATGCTGATTACAACGCCGACATGACAGCTCTAACAGAAACCACAGACCACACTTTGGAGTGCAAGCTGCGCGAATGTCTGAGCTCTCATACTGTTATATTGCACACTCCCAAAAAGCTACAGTACATCACCTGATTGCAAACACACAATATCATTCACATCGGTACACATACATTATGCAGCACAGAATTTTTCTTGGCCGATACATTTAATTACTGCACTACCCAATACGGTGAAGATTATTTACAAACATGCAAAATTGGGTAATTTAAAAGTCTATTTGAAGATAGATCATAACTACTGGCCTAGGATGTAGAATATTAAAAAGTATCATTATATGCAATATAAATGCAAAGTACAGTAACTGCAGTAAGTGATCATAATGGGCTCCAAACACTGAAGCTTCATAGAAAATATTTTCCCAAAAAAGGGGGGGAAATTAAGACATTTTAAAAAGTGCTAACTAATCCTATGGCCTGATTATTTTGGAAGAACAATGAACAAAATCAAGATAACATACAATATAGATAAATAATCAATAACATTCATTATGACTAGAACATTCTTGAATTCACAAGGTGTTACATTCAAAGTTGTCCTCTGAACAGTTGGCCTAACAGTTAAGACTTGCCTAGTTAAATAAAAAAAATGTAGAATAAAAAAAAATGTTGATATTGCTTGGAGTGCCACCCCTGTACTCTTCTCTCATCATCACCGGATTCCTCTGATCTGGCCTATCCCACCATTTCTCTCCATCCATCCTCTCTCGTCCTTCCTTCATCTATTCTCTCTCATCCCTCTATCTTCTCTTTGATTCCTGCATCCCACCATCTCCTCCCTCCATCCCAACCTCTCTCATTCCTACATCCCATTCTCTCTCATTCTTCCATCCCACTCTCTCATCTCCCTCCACCCCATCCTCTCTCCTCAGTATCTGTTGTCAAGGGGAGTGCCTCTGCCACCTTCTGTGTTTGTGGGGCTGCAGGCAGCACTGCGCACCGGCTCTCCCTGTTGGACACCTAGCTAACGCATCTTGTAGTCGTGGGAGATGGCTGCCTCACATAACTGTCCTTTGAAATCCAACTCAAAGGTAAAGTCCAAGTCACGCTGCAAGACAGAGACACAGAGACAGAGAGAGAAAGAGAGAGATAGAGAATTCACCAGGGGGGAAAGAGAAATCAGAGTGAGTGTTAAATCAAATGTTTCTTATTTCAGGCCTATCACCTGAACATGGGCTTGACAGAGCTCTCACACAGGCAATTTCTACAGATGAGGAAAGAGGGTGGATTCCAGGACTCTGTATCATCATCTCCTGTTTGTACATATATTATATGTATGACCTGTACCTATCCCTGGGGGGCCAGGATATCTAGCTATCATGCAGTAGGTAGGGGCTAGGGCCTTTAAAAAACATTTTTGGGGACCAGATCAAAACTCTGGTATCTAGATGGAGGGGGTTTCCCGGACACAGATTTAGCCTAGTCCTGGACTACAAAGAACTTTCAATGGCGATTCTAGACTGTGTCCCAGAAATCGCCCCTATAAGCAGAACTTCTAAGTTGATGACTTTTTACTGGTCATAGATTCCAAATACTCACGATGTTCTTGTCGTTGGGCTTCATGTTGATGCTGCCGATGATCTCTTCCCCACTCCTCACAGTCAGGTAGTCCTCCAGGTAGAACACTGTCTGTTTCCAGTGTGTGTACGGAGCATCAGGGGCTGTAGGAAGACAGACAGGCAGTTAGGGCCAAATCCTAACTTCAGGTCAGTGTGCTTAAAAGGTCCAATGCAACCGTTTTTTATCTTAATATCAAATAATTTCTGCATAATTGTTTTCAATTACAATGGTCAAAAAGAAACAAATAGCTTATTAGCAAAAAGCAATTTTTCAAGCAATAATTTTGCTAGGACTGTCTGGGAGTGGTCTGAGACAAGGACCTAATGGAACCCGAAAACGAGCTGTTATTGGCAGAGAGATTTGAAATGATCTTTGTTATTGGTCTATTAACTTATATTGCCTGGTGATGTCGCCAGGCAGGCCAAATCTCCACCCATGCTAAACGAGCTGAAATTCCAGGTGGTCTTTTCAAACAGCTCTTACACTATTAGCATCATTTCACAATTTCACAGTATTATTCCAACCTCATAGTGTGGAAATATACAGTATATAAAACAAAGGAAAATCATATTTTTGACTGCACTGCCCTATAACTCGTATTTGCATGTAAATTATGCATAATTGTCAACTGAAGAGTTCATTTTAGAATTCGGCCCTTAAAATGGACATGACAACCAGACCATTTACCCTTAAAACCAAAACAATCATGAGCCAAAGTTTTGACCCCCAATCAAAAACTAACATCAATGTAACATTTCACCTCTGACATTAGACATCTAATGCACTTATTAGCCGCAAACTTTTGTGACATTAGACAAAGTATTTTTCTTCTCGTTTTTGATTTCTTAGCAGGATAGGTATTGTTACCCATGGTTCTGACTAAAAGAATGTACACTGAACAAAAACGTAAACACAACATATAAAGTGTTGGTCCCATGTTTCATGAGCTGAAATAAAAGATCCCAGAAATGAGCTGAGGAGTATTTCTGCCTTTTGTGGGGGAAAACTCATTCTGATTGGCTGGGCCTGGATCCCCAGTGGGTGGGCCTATGCTCTCATAGGCCCAGTCATGGCTGCGTGCCTACCCAGTCATGTGAAATCCATACATTAGCATCTCCTTATGTGAACTGTAACTCAGTAAAATCTTTGGAATTGAAATTCATTATTTGTACATTTCCCAGTTAATGGAATGAATGGATTTGTTTAAACGCATTTCAACTTGTATTGCTGAATTTCCAGGATAGCTAGGCTCTTTGAACAGTGACATGTTAAGTCTGAAAGCTGAGGGAATTGAACCCTGATCACTAATCATCATGCTATTTACAAACACTACAGATGTGTGATGATAAAATGCTGGTTGAGGGTATAAATATCATTGGTATAACGAACAGATAAGAGGAACTGACTGGGTTGACCTCCCCACTGACGTTTGTCTTTGTCAATCTTTATCCTCCCATTACCTCGCCACTTATCATGCATTCCGCTACCTGAATTGTGTGTCAGCTTATCTCCAGCTGCTGATAGCCGACACCACCGCCCCAAACA
This sequence comes from Hucho hucho, assembly GCA_003317085.1. Classification (NCBI taxonomy): domain Eukaryota; kingdom Metazoa; phylum Chordata; class Actinopteri; order Salmoniformes; family Salmonidae; genus Hucho; species Hucho hucho. The sequence continues at coordinate 723,780 of QNTS01000030.1, read as the reverse complement.
AAAGTGTGCACCCCCTTGTGAATGCGCTGTTAAACGATTGCTTGACCAAGCCAAAGGTCAATACACCTTTAATCAAATTTGATTTGTTTTGCTAATTCAATGGGTGAGTTGATATTTTCCAGCAGCAGATAACTTGAACTTTTACTTTTTCTACCTCCACTCAGCATGTCTGAGTGTCTCTGTGTGCACCATACACTATATACCTGTCCTCCAGGAGAATATAGGAAATCAATGGCCGTAAAGGACTTAGGCCTCTATGTGTGCATTTAGATGCGTATCAGGGGTGCAGTGAGGCTAGCAAGATTTAGCGTTGGCTAAGGTGATTTGGTCTGATGGACTGGCTCAAATCAATACAAAGAGGTGGAAGAGCTGTATGATTGAGGTCAAAATTAAGACATAGTCCACTTTGCAGAGTGACAACACATGGTCATCTGTCACTGCAAAATGTACGCCACAGAAAGTCAAAGTTCAAAGTCTCCTATGTGCATCACAAATTCCAATGAAGGCAAACTAATGAAGATATTATGCGGTATCACACCATGTATAATATCACACCACCACTAGAGGTCGCTCACTGACTGATCCAAATGAACTCAGCTCATCGCTCTACGTTCTGTGGACATGCACATCAACTGGGGCCTCAAAGGTCTTCTAATTTTAGCCTTGATACACTACATGACCAAAAGTATGTGGACACGTGCTCGTCAAACATCTCATTCAAAAATCATGGGCATTAATATGGAGTTGGTCCCCCCTTTACTGCTATAACAGCCTCCACTCTTCTGGGAAGGCTTTCCACTAGATGTTGGAACATTGTGATTCCATTCAGCCACAAGCGCATTAGTGAGATCGGGAACTGATGTTGGGCTATTAGGCCTGGCTCGCAGTCGGCGTTCCAAATCAAATCAAATTTTATTTGTCACATACACATGGTTAGCAGATGTTAATGCGAGTGTAGCGAAATGCTTGTGCTTCTAGTTCCGACCACGCAGTAGTATCTAACAAGTAATCTAACAAATTCACAACAACTACCTTATACACACAAGAGTAAAGGAATGAATACGAGTATGTACATATAAATATATGGATGAGCGATAGCTGACCGGCGTAGGCAAGATGCAGTAGATGGTATGGAGTACAGTATATACACATATGAGATGAGTAATGTAGGATATGTAAACATTATATAAATGGCATCGTTTAAAGTGGCTAGTGATACATTTATTTCATCCAATTATAATTATTAAAGTGGCTAGAGATTGAGTCGATGGCCGACCGGGATAGACAAGATTCAGTAGATGGTTTAGAGTACAGTGTATACATTTGATATGAGTAATGTCGGATATGTAAACATTATATACAAAATTGTTTAAAGTGGCTAGTGATACATTTGTTACATCCAATCCTATTATTTAAAGTGGCTAGAGATTTAAGTCAGTATGTTGGCAGCAGCCACTCAATGTTAGTGATGGCTGTTTAACAGTCTGATGGCCTTGAGGTAGAAGCTGCTTTTCAGTCTCTCGGTCCCAGCTTTGATGCACCTGTACTGACCTTGCCTTCTGTGGCTCGGGTGGTTGTTGTCCTTGATGATCTTTTTGGCCTTCCTGTGACATCGGGTGGTGTAGGTGTCCTGGAGGGCAGGTAGTTTACCCCCGGTGATGCGTTGTGCAGTCCTCACTACCCTCTGGAGAGCCTTACGGTTGTGGGCGGAGCAGTTGCCGTACCATGCGGTGATACAGCCCGACAGGATGCTCTCGATTGTGCATCTGTAGAAGTTTGTGAGTGTTTTTGGTGACAAGCAGAATTTCTTCAGCCTCCTGAGGTTGAAGAGGCGCTGTTGCGCCTTCTTCACCACGCTGTCTGTGTGGGTGGACCATTTCAGTTTGTCTGTAATGTGTACGCTGAGAAACTTAAAACTTTCCACCTTCTCCACTACTGTCCCGTCGATGTGGATAGGGGGGTGCTCCCTCTCCTGTTTCCTGAAGTCCACGATCATCTCCTTTGTTTTGTTGACGTTGAGTGAGAGGTTATTTTGCCAACACCACACTCCGAGGGCCCTCACCTCCTCCTTGTAGCGGCAGAGCAGCAACAACCATTAGTTCGGATGGTGACATCACAGTAGTCGTTTGAACTACTAACTCAACCTACGCACGAACCGGTGCGTCAGTACCCATTTGTCCCTCATGTCCTCTCCCGACTCTTGCGTGGGAACACCCCGGGGTCACAACTCCTAGTCGCCCCACCTCTACAACAAAGGATGGGAGTGGTGGACCCCGGGGCCCATCAGGAAGTCCAGGACCCAGTTGCACAGGGCTGGGTCGAGAGGGTCTCAAGCTTAATGACGAGCTTGGAGGGTACTATGGTGTTAAATGCTGAGCTGTAGTCGATGAACAGCATCCTTACATAGGTATTCCTCTTGTCCAGATGGGTTAGGGCAGTATGCAGTGTGATTGCGATTGCGTCGTCTGTGGACCTATTGGGACGGTAAGCAAATTGGAGTGGGTCCAGGGTGTCTGGCAGGATGGAGGTGATATGATCCTTGACTAGTCTCTCAAAGCACTTCATGATTACGGAAGTGAGTGCTACGGGGCGATAGTCATTTAGCTGTTACCTTAGCTTTCTTGGGAACAGGAACAATGGTGGCCCTCTTGAAGCATGTGGGAACAGCAGACTGGGATAGGGACTGATTGAATATGTCCGTAAACACACCAGCCAGCTGGTCTGCGCATGCTCTAAGGACACGGCCAGGGATGCCATCTGGGCCAGCAGCCTTGCGAGGGTTAACACATTTAAATGTTTTACTCACGTTGGCTGCGGTGAAGGTGAGCCCGCAGGTTTTGGTAGCGGGCCGTGTCTGTGGCACTGTATTGTCCTCAAAGTGAGCAAAGAAGTTGTTTAGTTTGTCTGGGAGCAGGACGTCATGGTCCGCGACGGGGCTGGTTTTCTCTTTGTAGTCCGTAATTGACTGTAGACCCTGCCACATTCCTCTCGTATCTGAGCCGTTGAATTGTGACTCTACTTTGTCTCTATATTGACGCTTAGCTTGTTTGATTGCTTTGCAGAGGGAATAGCTACACTGTTTGTATTCAGTCATGTTTCCGGTCACCTTACCCTGGTTAAAAGCAGTGGTTCACGCTTTCAGTTTTGCGCGAATGCTGCCATCAATCCACGGTTTCTGGTTGGGGAAGGTTTGATGCTGGGCTATTAGGCCTGGCTCGCAGTCAGCGTTCCACACCTGTGTAAGCCTGTGTGAAAATCAATAACAGAGAAAGAGAGAGGCCGAGAACAGGAAGAGAGAGAGTTGAAGACGTACCGGTGGAGAAGCCAGTCTTCTTGTGACACTTGGTGAACTCAATGTTAAAGTAGGTGACCAGGGCGTGGATGTAGTCGTTCCGCTGGATCTGAAGACAGAAGGCTGAGGTGAAGGACAAGTCCTCAGTCTTCACTGTATAGATGTCCACCTCCTGTTGAAGAGGGACAACAACCACACTTCCCTGTTACATCTACAGCTAGCAGTGTTAATGCTAATCACATACATAATCCATAGTGATTGGGGTTCTATTCATAGCATTCACTGCCAGCACAGTGGTTTCTCCATTGTGTATGTACATGTAGGCCTAACTCTCCCTCTGTTGTCTTACTAGTCTTAAGTCTTGTAAGGAGCAGGTCCAGGTGCAGGTGTTATATGTGAGTCATGTGATCTATGTGGCGGTGCCCCTGGGCATTGTGTCCTGTATTATCCCTGAGCCTCTTGTTCTCTCTGTCAGAGCTGAAGCCTCTGCTACTCTGCTCCAACCTCTCCCTTTGGGTTCAAGGGCCACAGCGCTGAAACCAAACCCCACTAACCCCCCCTCACCCCAGAGGGACCAGCCCAGAAACCCCCACTAAAGGTGGATGAACGAGGAGAAGATGGGGTCATTTGGCTGGAGAACCAAGGCAGTAACTATTGTCAGGCTTGTATTGTGCTCACCTCCTGCTCCTTTATAGACCTCCTACAGTATGATTCATATCCCATATTTTAAAAGGGTATCTAATGCCTTGTGATTCTGCAGTGGGAGAGGAGAGAGAGAGGAGAGCATATGGTGGTGAAACACAAGGTTCTGCTCCGGTGAGGCCCACATTTCATCTTTCACTCTCAAATGTCAGCACACCAGCAGTTCCCAAATCACGTTAGCGTTTGATTACAGAGAAATCAGGAGCGTCCTCCCATCTGAATCCGTTGCAGCTAGGTAAGCAGACAGATGGTTTAGAGCTCAGATAATGTGTTGTTATGCAGTCCCCTATAATGTATTCACCGCGGGGGGCAACTGGCTCTGTTTCCAAAGTGCCACATATGCAGTGGAAAAATAAGATTTTTATGTATCAGGCGATCAGCTGTTAAAACAGCATAATTCAAAGTAAACATCCCCTGCTATCTTTCTCAAACAACTCCCAGCTTTCGTAAGAATAACAACTGTTTACTTTGGTTATGCGCCACAAACTCCTTAAAGTCATATTTCATAGTGCAGGATGACAATTCCTCTTCGGCTCTCTTACACACAGTAAAGGAAACTTTTTGTACACGAGGAACTTGCTTGATCCCTTTAACAACCTAAGCTCCTTTGCACACTGTCTGTGTACAATATTGATTCTATGACTCATCCTATAATCCATTCAGAGACATGCAACACCTTGTCAGTGGCTTGTTATTTTCTGGGTTGTCAGGTTTCATCTTGCCAGGCGTGAGTGCAAACAAGGCGCCAGTATTAAAATCTTGAAGATAAAACACTGACTTTTCAAAGATTATTTACCTCCTTGTTATTATTACAGACAAAAGGCTTTAGAAAGAAACAACATAAATAAATGCTAGTTATCTAACACATGCACTTAGAAATGACAATCCAATAAATAATCTAGGTAAACAAGACAATCAATAATCTAGGTAAACAAGACAATCAATAATCTAGGTAAACAAGACAATCAGCAGTCTAGACACAGTCTAGACATGTAGTTAGTAGTGAAGGACAGAGAAAGCATGGCCAGAAGGCTGGAATTGGAGGATCACATTAGGGTGAAATATTGTCCATTTACAGCTGAGGACATACGCCACTAGATTGTGATGTGGATGAGTTACAGTCTCTTTACTGTAACTGCCTCTTTCCTGATTTTGAATTACAATGAGGGAAAAAAGTATTTGATCCCCTACTGATTTTGTACGTTTGCCCACTGACAAAGAAATGATCAGTCTATGATTTTAATGGTAGGTTTATTTGAACAGTGAGAGACAGAATAACAAAAAAATCCAGAAAAACGCATGTGAAAAATGTTATAAATTGATTTGCATTTTAATGAGGGAAATAAGTATTTGACCCCCTCTCAATCAGAAAGATTTCTGGCTCCCAGGTGTCTTTTATACAGGTAACGATTAGGAGCACACTTAAAGTGCTCCTAATCTCAGCTTGTTACCTGTATAAAAGACACCTGTCCACAGAAGCAATCAATCAGATTCCAAACTCTCCACCATGGCCAAGACCAAAGAGCTCTCCAAGGAAGTCAGGGACAAGATTGTAGACCTACACAAGGCTGGTATGGGCTACAAGACCATCGCCAAGCAGCGTGGTGAGAAGGTGACAACAGTTGGTTCGATTATTCGCAAATGGAAGAAACACAAAAGAACTGTCCATCTCCCTCGGCCTGGGGCTCCATGCAAGATCTCACCTCGTGGAGTTGCAATGATCATAAGAACGGTGAGGAATCAGCCCAGAACTACACGGGAGGATCTTGTCAATGATTTCAAGGCAGCTGGGACCATAGTCACCAAGAAAACAATTGGTAACACACTACGCCGTGAAGGACTGAAATCCTGCAGCGCCCGCAAGGTCCCCCTGCTCAAGAAAGCACATATACATGCCCGTCTGAAGTTTGCCAATGAACATCTGAATGATTCAGAGGACAACTGGGTGAAAGTGTTGTGGTCAGATGAGACCAAAATGGAGCTCTTTGGCATCAACTCAACTCGNGTCAAATCTTGGGTGAGAACCTCCTTCCCTCAGCCAGGGCATTGAAAATGGGTCGTGGATGGGTATTCCAGCATGACAATGACCCAAAACACACGGCCAAGGCAACAAAGGAGTGGCTCAAGAAGAAGCACATTAAGGTCCTGGAGTGGCCTAGCCAGTCTCCAGACCTTAATCCCATAGAAAATCTGTGGAGGGAGCTGAAGGTTCGAGTTGCCAAACGTCAGCCTCGAAACCTTAATGACTTGGAGAAGATCTGCAAAGAGGAGTGGGACAAAATCCCTCCTGAGATATGGGCAAACCTGGTGGCCAACTACAAGAAACGTCTGACCTCGGTGATTGCCAACAAGGGTTTTGCCACCAAGTACTAAGTCATGTTTTGCAGAGTCAAATACTTATTTCCCTTATTAAAATGCAAATCAATTTATAACATTTTTCACGTGTTTTTCTGGATTTTTTGTTGTTGTTATTCTGTCTCTTACTGTTCAAATAAACCTACCATTAAAATTATAGACTGATCATTTCTTTGTCAGTGGGCAAACATACAAAATCAGCAGGGGATCAAATACTTTTTTCCCTCACTGTAGGTTAAACAGTTTAAAAAGTCTTGATTCCTACAGTGTGTTTTCAACAATGCAGATTTACGATGAGGCATGTGGATGAGAAGTACACACCTCAGCAGTCCAAATCTGAAGCTTAGCAGCTATGTACCTCATTCGAATTAACAGATCGAGATATCGTCTGGTGGCCCATTATACTAATAACAGTAACACCGGTTATGTAAATCCTACACTGCATTAGCCTAGAGTTCTTTTGTTTGTTTGTTTACTTTATTATTTCAACTATTTAAAAAAAACAAGCACACATAAAACTTGAAAAAGCCATAGGTGCACATGAGTAAAACATGCACACACGTGAAGTGAAGACAAAGAGGACCTTGATCAGGAAGGAGTTGGTGACCATCTGTTTGGGGTCAACTATGTCCACCAGGGGCTCCTTCATGGCCACGTTACGGATGCAGGTCATGTCAAAACCATACACGTTCTCCCACCCTGTGGACGCACAGCGCATTATGGAACACCTTTGTGGAAGAAGGGCAATTAAATAAATCAGTCTTAGAGAGGGAGGAATACATAGTTTGTGTCCAAAATGGCACCCTACTCCCTATGTAGTTGACCAGGGCCCAAGATACCTGGTCAAAAGTAGTGGACTAAATAGGGAATTGGGGGCTTCTTCAGACGCAGTGTCGGCTAACCATCACTGTAGTGCAGTGCACCGCAGTAAACAGAGAGATTGCCTAATCTCTTCTCTCCTCAGGCTAACTGATCATGTATTATGCATGGCTACAGTACTGAAGATGGTGTGTTTAAGATCCAGTCAATTAAAAAAAAACTGGAGGCCTCTTACACTGCAATGTTGTGATGCGAAAATCCTGTTGAAATGCATAGCACATAGAATAAAATGTTTTTTACCAGATATTGTTCATCCTGATCAGATAGGTTTTTTACAAAGACAATATATTGGAGATAATATACGACAATTACTTGAAACAATTGAACACTATGAAATGTCAGATACCAGGCCTTGTCTTCATAGCAGATTTTGAAAAGGCGTTTGATAAAGTACAACTAGAATGTATATATAAATGCCTGGACTACTTTAATTTCGGTGAATCTCTTATACAATGGGTAAAAGTTATGTACAGCAATGCCAGGTGTAAAATAGTAAATAATGGTTACTTCTCAGAAAGTATTGAGCTGTTAAGAGGAGCAAAACAAGGCTGTCTGTTGTCTCCATATCTATTTATGGCCATCGAAATGCTAGCTATTAAAATCAGATCCAACAAGAACATCTGCAGGGTTAGAAATCCAGGGGATAAAAACAAGTGTCAATGTATTGCAATGAATAAAGTATTTTCTTGAGTCCGCAATCTGGATCCCTGCAGTCTCAATGAAGATCTTGATCAGTTTTCTAGCCTCTCTCGAATAAAACCTAATTATGACAAGTGTACCATATTACGTATTGTAGTTTACCAATAAAATGGGCAGATGGTGAGGTAGACATACCTGGTATTCATATCTCAGATAAGATACTGCAACCATGGAGATGTACAGTGCATTCGGAAAGTATTCAGACCCCTTGACTTTTTCCACATTTTGTTACGTTTAGACTTATTTAAAATGTATTAAATACATTTTTCCCCTCAATCTACAAACAATACCCCATAATGACAAAGCAAACAGTTTTTAAATTTTTTTTTTTGCAAATGTATTAAATATAAAAAAACTGAAATATCTCATTTACATAAGTATTCAGAACCTTTACTCAGAATATAGTTGAAGCACCTTTGGCAGCGATGACAGCCCCGGGTGTTCTTGGGTATGGCTCTACAAGCTTGGCACACCTGTATTTGGGGAGTTTCTCCCATTCTTCTCTGCAGATCCTCTCAAGCTCTGTCAGGTTGGATGGGGAGCGTCGCTGCACAGCTATTTTCAGGTCTCTCAAGGGGTGTTCGATCGGGTTCAAGTCCGGGCTCTGGCTGGGCCACCCAAGAACATTCAGAGACTTGTCCCGAAGCCACACCAGCCGTGTCTTAGCTGTGTGCTTAGGGTCGTTGTCCTGTTGGAAGGTGAACCTTCCCTCCAGTCTGAGGTCCTGAGCGCTCTGGAGCAGGTTTTTCGCTGAAAAACATTCCCACTGCATGATGCTGCCACCACCGTGCTTTATCTTGTTTCTCATGGTCTGAGTCCTTTATGTGCCTTTTGGCAAACTCCAAGCGGGCAGTCATGTGCCTTTTACCGAGTAGTGGCTTCCGTCTGGCCACTCTACCATAAAGGCCTGATTGGTGGAGTGCTGCAGAGATGGTTATCCTTCTGGAAGGTTCTCCCATCTCCACAGAGGAACTCTAGAGCTCTGTCAGAGTGACCATCGGGTTCTTGGTCACGGCCCTTCTCACCCGATTGCTCAGTTTGGCCAGCCCTAGCAAGAGTCTTGGCGGTTCCAAACTTCTCAATTTAAGAATGATGGAGGCCACTGTGCTCTTAGGGACATTCAATGCTGCAGACATGTTTTGGTACCCTTCCCCATATCTGTGCCTCGACATAATCCTGTCTCGGAGCTCTACGGACAATTCCTTTGACCTCAAGGCTTGGGTTTTGCTCTGACATGCATAGTCAACTGTGGGACCTTATATAGACAGATGTGTGCCTTTCCAAATCATGTCCAATCAATTGAATTTACCACAGGTGGACTCCAATCAAGTTGTAGAAACATCTCAAGGATGATCAATGGAAACAGGATGCACCTGAGCTCAATTTAGAGTCTCATAGCAAAGGGTCTGAATACTTATGTAAATGTGATATTTCAGTTTTTTATATTTAATACATAAAAACCTGTTTTTGCTTTGTCATTATGGGGTATTGTGTGTAGATTGATGAGGAAAAATAACTATTTAATCCATTTTAGTGGAAAAAGTCAAGGGGACTGAATACTTTCCGAATGCACTGTACATGTCTATTTATGGAAAAATCACATTGATTAACTCTTTGGTCCGATCACAGTTTACTTACTTACTGATGGTGCTGCCTACTCCAGACGACTCGTTTTTTTAGCCAAAAATATTTAACTTTATTTGGAATGCTAAGCCAGACAAAATGAAACGTGCCTATTTATATAATGAATATGAGTTTGGGAAGCTAAAATTGTTAAATATTAAAGCATTAAATCTATCACTAAAAGCTTCACTCATACACAAGTTATACTTAATTTACTGGAGAACCAGTTCGGGTTTAAGGCAATTTTTGAACAAAGAATGAGCTTTTATACGTATTACCACTTCTCATTTCCGACAAATTGAAAATGAAACTTTGTTAAAAGTATCACCCTTTCTTAAACAAGCCACACAAAGCTGGTTACAATTTCAATTTTATCCTCCAGAAAAGATAGAACAAATATTACAATTATTATGGTTAAACTCAAAATAACCTGATTGATAAAATACATTATTTATGGATATATATTTTTTTATTGTATTATATTTATTAATGATATTATCAATAGAAATGGTGGAGTTATATTACATATGCAGATACCAAAAATATATGGGAATGTCTGCTCAAGCCAGTTGCAACCAACTGATTGCATCATTACCGCAAAAATGGAGGGTGGAAGGGGGAGAAGGTAGAGAACTTGTTTGTCTGCCATATATTAAAGATACGAATTGGCTGAAAGGATTGGCATCATTAGAAAAATATAGAAGTTTAATTTGAGGAATGCTATATATATGGGGCATACAACAATCTCAGCTCTGTAGATGTTGAGGGTGGTCTAGGGTGATAGGTGGGATAGGCTGAGAGGTGAGATTAAGAGCTTATGTTTGGTAATGTATTATTGTTATGTGATTGCTGTAAAGAAAAGTACCATGTATGTCAAATGTGTATATAAAATGTACATGTGAAGTGTGATATGTAAAATGTATGTATATGTAGCATAAAAGCTGTAAAAACAAAATAAGATATTTGTGTAATCCGAAGAGGGGCGTGGTGGATGGGTTAATAAAAAATAAGTATTATAATAATTTTTTTAAGTTAGTGTGTAAGCATCTTTATGTGTCCCTTTGAAGTGGAAACACTTAAGCGTGACAACAGGAGGAGGAGGGAATAATGAGCAGGTCGCACCTCAGCTGTGCATTATCAGACCCTAAAACTGAAGTAGTCCTGGGTAATATTCCAGCAAATGTAAGAACACAGATTGAAACAGGGAGTGACTATTTGACTTTGTCCAATAAGAAATGTTAATTTCCTTTTTCTGTTTCAAAATGCTTTGCTATGATATGTCCTAATGAATACGACCCTGTTCTCATGATGACAGAACATTATTTTAGCACACTAAGTGATCAGGTATGTCTTCCTTTCCCAAAAGACATCTGTCTGTTGGAACCAGACTGGGCCAAATATGGATACTGTCCCCCACTCGTCCTTTACCTCCTACCTCTGCTTTCACTAAAACCCCTCACTGCACACAGCTGAGAAAGAGAAGCAGCACTGGCTGGACTTCTCCTCAGCGCTCAGTCATGTGGTCTGGGTTTCTGTAAGCCTAAGGAACTCGCTGTCTCAGAGTATTGTGTTGGTGTGGAATTCCCTATTGGTGGTGTATGTGTGTAGGTATGTGGAGTGGGTGCGTGCGTGTGGTGGTATGAGGCATTGTTCTGCTTCATGTCCTCTGTTCTACTGTCATGGCCCTGGTCTCTGTGCTGAGATGAACAATTCCACCAAATCCACCAGGAGAGCTTTTGTGTGGGCTATCACTGAGAAGGAGAGGCTTGTTGACTTGAATATTGTATCGCACATCACTTATGCCTTTGAAAAGTTCAAATGTATGACCAACACTAATGTGTGCGCCAGCCGTGTGTGTGTGCACCTGCCGTGTGTGTGTGTGTGTGTGTGTGTCTGCGTACAGTATATTGTGTATGTTTAAGTGTGTGTCTCTGGCGCGTGTGCTGCTGTGGTTGTTCTACATTCACGGTTGATTAGCAAAGCAGAAATATAAGTCAGGTAAGACCCACCCTGGGAATAGAGAGTGAGTCAGGGGCAGAGGGACTTATGTGAGGGCACAGGGCCAAGTAAACATACACACTCACAGTGGATTTTGAAGTCCTTGTACTGCCTGTCCTCAATGGCCACCACATACAGTGCAGCACGGTCCGGAAACATCAGACCGCCGGGTTTCTGTTAAAAATTTTGGGAGAAAAAAAGAACCTGCAATCAATCCTGCATACAAGGACATCTCATTTCTCAGCTGTGCTGCATGTGAGAAGAACCAAACACCAGGCCAGGTTATGGTTTTTATCCCTGGGTAAGTCAGTGAGGTTAGAGCATTGGTCATGCTGCTAGCATGTCTGGTCAGTGCATGTGTACACACACACACACACACACACACACACACAAACGCGCACACACACCTACCAGCCACTTGTCCCTTGCAAAGATGACGGTATTGAGCATGGACTCGTAGAAGAGACAGTAGCCCATCCACTCTGAGATGATGATGTCAACCTTCTCTACTGGCAGCTCCACTTCCTCCACCTTGCCCCTGAAGATGGTGATAACTGCAAGACATAGCATTACACACCATTAACATGGAGAAAATCACATTAGGAATCTGTGAAGATAACATAGGAGCAGTGGAGTAAAGAACTTAAGAAAAAAATATTTAAAGTACTACTACTTTAGTTTTTACTTTTACTTCACTACATTCCTAAAGAAAATAATGTACTTTTTACTCCATACATTTTCCCTGACACCCAAAAGTACTGGTTACTTTTTGATTGCTTAGCAGGACATGAAAATGGTCCAATTCACACACTTATCAAGAGAACATCCCTGGTCATCTCTACTGCCACTGATCTGGCAGACTCACTAAACACAAATGCTTCGTTTGTAAATGATGTCTGAGTGTTGGAGTGTGCCCCTGGCTATCCGTAAACAAGAAAACGGTGCCGTCTGGTTTGCTTAATATAAGGAACTTGAAATAATTTATACTTTTACTTTTGATACTTAAGTATATTTAACAATTACATTTAGTAGTATTTTACTGTGTGACTTTCATTTTCTATTAAGGTATCTTTACTTTTACTCAACTATGACATTTGCGTACCTTTCCACCACTGCATAAGAGGTCAACATCAAAGAACTTAACATTATCACTTAATCTCTGCTTCTAATAACACAATCTGCAAATGATGCTAGCCTTGAACCATGACAAGAATTAAATTAACTGAAGTGTTTTTCTGTACTAGCGTGATTCTCTGTCGTACATACAGTGCATTCGGAAAGTATTGAGACCACTTAACTTCTTCCACATTTTGTTACGTTACAGCCTAATTCTAAAATGGCTTTAAAAAAAAAGCTATCTACACACAATACCCCATTATGACAAAGCAAAAACTGTTTTTTAGACATTTTTGGAAATGTATATTATTAGGTATTTACATAAGTATTCAGACCCTTTGCTATGAGATTTTTTTTTATATACCTACACAAGTCTGGTTCATCCTTGGGAGCAATTTCCAAACGCCTGAAGGTGCCATGTTCATCTGTACAAACAATAGTACGCAAGTATAAAGACCATGGGACCACGCAACCGTCATACCGCTCAGGAAGGAGAAGCGTTCTGTCTCCTAGAGATGAACGTACTTTGGTAAGAAAAGTGCAAATCAATCCCAGAACAACAGCAAAGGACCTTGTGAAGATGCTGGAGGAAACAGGTACAATGTATCTATATCCACAGTAAAACGAGTCCTATATCGACATAACCTGAAAGGTCACTCAGCAAGGAAGAAGCCACTGCTCCAAAACCGCCATAAAATAGCCAGACTACGGTTTACAACTGCACATGGGGACAAAGACCATACTTCTTGGGGAAAATGTCCTCTGGTCTGATGAAACAAAACTAGAAGTGTTTGGCCATAATGACCATAGTTATGTTTGGAGGAAAAAGGGGGAGGCTTGCAAGCCGAAGAACACCATCCCAACCGTGAAGCATGCTGGTAGCAGCATCATGTTGTGGGGGTGCTTTGCTGCAGGAGGGACTGGTGCACTTCACAAAATAGATGGCATCATGAGGTAGGAAAATTATGTAGATATATTGAAGCAACATCTCAAGACATCAGTCAGGAAGTTAAAGCTTGGTCGCAAATGGGTCTTCCAAATGGACAATGACTCCAAGCATACTTCCAAAGTTGTGGCAAAATGGCTTAACTACTTAGGGAGTGGTGGGGCGCTAGCCCACTCCCGACACTACCCGGTGAAATGCAAGGCGCCAAATTCAAAATCCCAAAGTTGAATTATTAAACATTCATCAATATACAAGTGTTGCATAGTCATCAAAAGTTCTGCTTCTTGGCAATATCACAGCGTTGTAATATTTCAAAAAGGCTTCACGGCGAAAGCACAACATTTGATTGTTTGAGGGTAGCACCTCCAATTTTTCCCATTAGCATAAATTCATAAACCATCGCGGTTCACACAAAACACATTTCACAGCGAAAACAAATCCCTTACTGTCAAGATCTTGTGTAAGAGAGAACCGCAGCGCAGGTGTAGTTCCACATGTTTAATTTCATGAAACTTACAAAGATATTATAAAAAACGCAACAGATCGGACATGACCGTAGTGCATAGAAGACACTAACAGCAACAAACACCATTACAAACAATGACCCACAAAGCACATGGGGAAATGAACAAACATATATATGGTCCCCAATTAGAGGCAACGACACTCAGCTGCCTCTAATTGGGAACCATCAACAAACCAAACATAGAAAATAAAACATAGAACAAAAACCCCCCCTGATCACGTCCTGACCAAAACACCCTAGATGAGCCAGAAGGCTATCTGTGGCCAGGACGTGACACTTACCTTTTGAAGAACTTCTGCTGAGGGCTTCCCAAGTTTCCAACGAAGACAATCCATGGTTCTTTTGTTAGAAAAAGTCATTTATTATATCCATAAATCTCAGTTTGGTTGGCGCGTTATGTTCTGAAAATCCAACGTCGAATCGCCCATTGAAACGTGAAGAGAACGCGTTCAAATATACCTATAAAATGTTCCTAAACAAATCAAATACCAGTTAAAATGCATCCTTAGCTATCCTTTTATGAATATGAGCGATAATATTTCACTCGGATGGTCACCTAAACGTTATATAAGTAAAATAAAGTGGGGCGCGCAGCCAGACTAGCGCACGAGAAAACTTGTTGACATCTGAGCTACCTTGGCCATTTCCTGTACCTATTCTTCCTGCTTCCTCCAATCTCTCTGAGGCTTTATATATAGACTGTTGACATTTAGTGGAAGCCATAGGTACTGGAATATCTGAGCTGCTTGCCATAGAACTCAATAGGGAGACTGTCAAACAGAGCCANAACTTCAGAGTGTTTCCTATCCAATAGTACTAATTATGTGCATATCCTATTTTCTGGGCCTGAGTGGGAGGCATTTTACTTTGGGCACGCCAGACTCTCCAAAACCGTCACCTCGGGAGCCGCTCCCTAAGAAGTTAAGGACAACAAAGTCAAGGTATTGGAGTGGCCATCACAAAGCCCTGACCTCAATCCCATAGAAGATTTGTGGGCAGAACTGAAAAAGCATGTGCAAGCAAGGAGGCCTACAAACCTGACTCAGTTACACCAGCTCTGTCAGGAGGAATGGGACAAAATTCACCCAACTTATTGTGGGAAGCTTGTGGAAGGCTACCCGAAACTTTTGACCCAAGTTAAACAATTTAAAGGCAATGCTACCAAATATAAATTGAGTGTATGTAAACTTCTGACCCACTGGGAATGTGATGAAAGAAATAAAAGCTGAAATAAATCACTCTCTACTATTATTTCACATTCTTAAAATAAAGTGGTGATCCTAACTGACCTAAGACCTGGAATGTTTACTAGGATTAAATGTCAGGAATTGTGAAAAACTGAGTTTAAATGTATTTGGCTAAGGTGTACGTGAACTTCCGACTTCAACTGTAAGGTCCCACAGTTGATGGTGCATGTGCGCGCAAAAACCAAGCCATGGGGTTATCTGTAGAGCTCAGATCTAGGGAAGGGTACCAGAAAATGGCTGCAGCATTGAAGGTCCCCAAGAACACAGTGGCATTAATGACAGCTTTGCACACTTTTGGTATTCTCTCAACCAGCCACAGGAATGGAAGACCCAGAGTTACCTCTGCTGCAGAGGATAAGTTCATTAGAGTTACCAGCCTCAGAAATTGCAGCCCAAATAAATGCTTCACAGAGTTCAAGTAACAGACACATCAACATCAACTGTTCAGAGGAGACTGGGTGAATCAGGCCTTCATGGTTAAATTGCTGCAAAGAAACCACTACTAAAGGACACCAATGAGAAGAAGAGACTTGCTTGGGCCAAGAAACATGAGCAATGGACATTAGACCAGTGGAAATTTGTCCTTTGGTCTGATGTGTCCAAATTTGAGATTTTTGGTTCCAACCGCTGTGTCTTTGTGAGACGCGGTCTGGGTGAACGGATGATCGCTGCATGTGTATTTCCATCTGTAAAGCATGGAGGAGGTAGTGTTATGGTGTGGGGGTGCTTTGCTGGTGATACTGTCAGTGATTTATTTAGAATTCAAGGCACACTTAACCAGCATGGCTCCCACAGCATTCTGCAGCAATACGCCATCCCAGCTGGTTTGGGCTTAATGGGACTATCCTTTATTTTTCACAGGACAATGACACAACACACCTCCAGGCTGTGTAAGGGCTATTTTACCAAGAAGGAGAGTGATGGAGTGCTGCATCAGATGACCTGGCCTCCACAATCTCCCGACCTCAACCAAATTGAGATGGTTTGGGATGAGTCGGACCGCAGAGTGAAGGAAAGCAGCCAACATGTGCTCAGCATATGTGGGAACTCCTTCAAGACTGTTGGAAAAGCATTCCAGGTGAAGCTGGTTGAGAGAATGCCAAGAGTGTGCAAAGCTGTCAAGGCAAAGGGTGGCTATTTGAACAACCTCAAATATAAATATATTTTTATTTGTTTAACACTCTTTTGGTTAATACATGATTCCATGTGTGTTATTTCATAGTTTTGATATCTTCACTATTATTCTACAATGTAGAAAATAATAACAAAACCTCTTGAATGAGTAGGTGTTTCAAAACTTTTGACCAGTATTGTATGTTAGAGATTTGGTCTTAAAAAGGAAAACTCCACTCAGAAACAATGTTTTGGAATTTTTTGCATTAGCCCACTGCTGATACATGTCATCATGTCAGCATCTTACAATGCCAAGACGCCAAAATGCTACTGGCGGACTTACCATTAGGCAGAAGAGGCAATTGCCTCAGGCCTCACATCATCAAGGGGCCTCAAGAGCTGGGCATAAAAAATATAATAATAAAACAATTAATAATTTCTCTGCTTGAAGCACATCCATGCTCCGCTCGAGGCATAATAAAAAAAAAAAAAAAGTTAAATCCCCATCAAAAGCTGTCTGTTTAACTTCTTAGGGAGCGGCTGCATAGGGACGGTTTTGGAGAGTCTGGTGTGCCCAAAGTAAAATGCATGCCACTCAGGCCCAGAAAATAGGATATGCACATAATTAGTACTATTGGATAGGAAACACTCTGAAGTTTCTAAGAGTGTTAAAATAATGTATGTGAGTATAACAGAACTGATATAGTAGGCGAAAACCCGAGGAAAATCCATCCGGATTTGCAGTTTTTTTTTGTAAATGAGCATCTTCTCCATTGTGCCTATTGCATACAACTTTATGTAGGACTGAGACTGCAGTAGCTATGGCTTCCACTAGATGTCAACAGTCTATATACAAAGTCTGGGAATTCTAGGAGTGACCAGAACAGATAGAAACAGGAAATTGTCAGGCAACCACTTTTGTAAACAAGGTTTGACGCGCGCAAGATTGTGAACGCGCACCACTTTATTTTTCTTCGTTCACGTTATCGTCCGGTTGAAATATTACAGCAAATATACCCAAAAGGATACATTAAAAATTATGTTTGATTTGTTTGTAGAAAGTGTATAGGTATAATTTGAACGTGTTCTCTTCACGGTTCAAAGGGCGACTCAACGGTGGATTTTATGATCATAACGCGCCAACCAAACGGAGATTTATGGATATAATAAATTACTTTTTCTAACAAAAGAAGCATGGATTGTCATCGTTGGACACTTGGGAAGCCCTCAGCAGAAGTTCAAAGGTAAGCGATTTTATATTAGCGATTTTACGCTAGTGCCCCACCACTCCGTAAGTAGTTAAGCTAGAGATATGTTTTTGTTTGCATGGGCTGCATTTCAATCTGCCGCATTTGTGATGTTGGCCTTGCGCATCTGTGGTGGAAAGTGGCAGAGCTACAGCAGTGTTTTTCAGACCAGGAGATATCTCGAAAATTGGTCTCGTCACAAAAACGTCTGTAGCGTCAGAACAGTTTGGTCTACAAATTAATATGACTCCTCTATGGAGAGATGAGACTCTCACAAACACGATGGTGTTCTCCGTGACTCGTCTGAAAGTAACCCGGTATCGGGACAAAAAACGATCTGTTTTTTCATGTATGAATCTGTTATTCAATGCGTTTCTATGGGCTAATAGCGGTAATGCCAAATTCAATGTTTCATCAAATGTTTTTTTATATATTTTTTTATACCTACTGTGGTCCTAAAATTCAAAATCAAATATCTAAATGATCCTTTGTATGATCTTAAAACAATTACATATGTTAGCTTAGTAGTTGTACTGCTTTGCCACTCCCTTGGGAGGTCTGGAGAAGTTGTATTGCAAAAATTGTTTAAATGGTCCGCTGACTCCCTGTGGCAAGATTTTGATTGAATGTTATATTTCAAGAACCCTCCCCCCACATACCCGTTGGTGCTACGTGTTATGTTCGTCACTGTTTTCAGAGTTGTTCCATATGCTAGTTTGCATATGCTATCAGACTCCTCTTGTAAAGGCATGGGGAGGGCTGCTGTTTTATGGGCCCCCCAATAAACTTTGCTATTTTGTTAGTTTTTTCGCATTGTTTGTAACAAATTTTTTACATAATGTTGCTGCTACAGTCTCTTATGACCGAAAAGAGCTTCTGGAAAACAGAACAGCGATTACTCACCTCGAACTGGGCGAAGATATTTTCTTTAATGAGTCCGACGCAAAGGATATACTGCTTTGTTGAGACAAGGCCCAAATACCCGTCATCCGCGTGAAGACAGAGAAAAAGGGGGAGGAGGGCGTGGTGTCTTGTACGAATTTGCCAACGAGTAAGAAAACCACCACTCCGTATTATAGGCCAACGTGCAAACATTGGAAAACAAACAATCTACGATTAAGACTATCCTACCAACGGGACATTAAAAACTGTAATATCTTATGTTTCATCAAGACGTGGCAAAACAACGACACGGATAATATAGAGCTGGCTGGCTTCTCCGTTCATCGGCAGGACAGAGACAGCTACGTCTGGTAAGATGAGGGGCGGGGTGTGTGTCTATTTGTCAATAACTGCTAGTGCGCAATGTCTAATATTAAAGAAGTCTCGAGGTATTGCTCACCTGAGATAGTGTGGTCTACAGCGTATCATGAGGGATTCTATCTATATTATTCATAGCCGTCTATTTACCACCACAAACCGATTCTGGCACTAAGACCCCACTCAACGAGCTGTATAGGGGCCATAAAAAATGCTCATCCAGAAGCGGCGCTCCTAGTGGCCGGGGACTTTAATGCAGGCAAACCTAAATCCGTATTTACCTCATGTGCAACCAAAGAAAAAAAAGAAAAAACTCTAGACCACCTTTACTCCACACACAGAGACGCATACAAAGTTCTCCCTCGCCCTCCATTTGGTAAATCTGACCATAATTATATCCTCATGATTCCTGCTTATAAAGAAAAACTAAAGCAGGATGTACCAGTGACTTGCTCAATACGGAAGTGGTCCGATGAAGCAAATGCTAAGGTACCGGACTGTTTTGCTAGCACAGACTGGAATATGTTCCAGGATTCATCCAATGGCAATGAGGAGTATACCACCTCAGTCACCGGCTTCATCAATAAGTGCATCAACGACATCGTCCCCACAGTGACCGTACTTACATATCCTAACCAGAAGCCATGGATTACGGGCAACATCCGCACCGAGCTAAAGGCTAGAGCTGCCGCTTTCAAGGAGCGGGACACTAATCCGGACGCTTATAAGAAATCCCGCTATGCCCTCAGACGAACCATCAAACAGGCAAAGTGTCAATACAGGACTAAGATTGAATCCTACTACAATCGGCTCTATTATGGACTACAAAGAGAGACCCAGCAGCGAGCTGCCCAGTGACCCGAGCCTACACATTTCTTTAGTAAAATACTGCCATCGTCGTCAAGGCAGAGGACATGTTTGTGTAGCCCATGTATCTGATGCTGTCTGGACCAAAAGATTATTGCATGTCATACTCTTTTTTGGCCAGACAGCATCAGATACACGGGCTACACATAGTAAGACAGGGGGCCGTTTCGCTCGCTCGGATGCTTTCTCCAGTGAGATGTTTCAGCCACTTGTGAATTGAAGGAAAGTCGGCGGGGGTGCACAGTGCACTGTTATTTTGGATGAAGGTCCAAAGGTAACCTACTTTTTGAACTGATTTGTTTGACACATCACTAAATCCACCCCCTGCAAAGGCCCTGTGCATTGTGTGACTCCCCCTTACACAGAGACAAACCTGTGTTGCGTGTTGTTCCAAACGTATCGCACCAGTTGACAAACAACAAAAGCACCATCTGGCTTTCTTCATGTTTACCCGAGATCATCTGTACAGTAAGTGTGCTTACAAATGACACAAAAACAAATATGTTAGCTCTGATCAAACCAATAAGTCTATCAGGCTCTGCTGAAGGCGTCTTATGCCGAAACGCAAGCCTGTCTGTTTGGTCCCATAAATAAAAAAAAAGATCTATGCAGAGACAGAGTGCTCTTTTAGTTTTTTCTGGGATAGTCACCTGTTGAAGTGTCCTAGGCTAAGGAACACTTCAGTTGAGCGACTGATTCCCCTTTCTGTTCAAGCTAGGCTGAAGTGCTTTTGGGTAACGCAATAATGACAAGGAGTACAGAGTAATTTGGAGGCGAAAGAAACGCACACCTATTTAGGCGAGGTGCTGGCTAGCGGTGAAGAACACTTGAAAAAGTAAAGGAGAACCGCACACTCTAGGAGCTCAGATGCAATAATTTAATAACCAACGTTCGACAGATGATTGAAGACAGCTTGTCTGTCGAAACGTTGGTTATTAGGTTATTAAATTATTGCATCTGAGCTCCTAGAGTGTGCGGCCCCTCCTTTTCTTTTTCAAGGAGTAGAGTGCATCATGGAAAATTAGGTGACCTTGGCTACAGCACACAGCCAACATTCGGACCAAATCAGATTTCTGCTTTAATGATGACTGAATAGTGGGCTCAAAGTACTGTTGTAGCCACAAAAATGTATCTCTTCTTGAGATTAAAGTTGAACAAATTTAAAGTCCTTTTCCAGTCAGTATGCGCTCGGTCTACACATACAGTGCATTCAGAAAGTATTCAGACCCCTTGACTTTTTCCACATTTTGTTACGTTACAGCCTTATTCTAATATGGATTAAATCTGGGTTTTCCCTCTTCAAACTACAAACAATAACCCATAATGGCAAAGCAGAAACAGGTTTTTGTAATTAGAAAAATAGGTTTTTAATATATAAATATAAAAAACTGAAATATGACATGTACATAAGTATTCAGACCCTTAACTCAGTACTTTGTTGAAGCATCTTTGGCAGTGATTACAGCCTTGAGTGTTCTTGGGTATGACGGTACAAGCTTGGCACACCTGTATTTGGGGAGTTTCTCCCATTCTTCTTTGCAGATCCTCTCAAGCTCTGTCAGGTTGGATGGGGAGCGTCGCTGCACAGCTACTCTCCAGAGATATTTGATCAGGTTCAAGTCCAGGCTCTGGCTGGGCCATTCAAGGACATTCGAAGACTTGTCCCGAAGCCACTCCTGCGTTGTCTTGGCTCTGTGCTTATGGTTGTTGTCCTGTTGGAAGGTGATCCTTTACCCCAGTCTGAGGTCCTGACAGGTTTTCATTGCTCCATTCACGGTCCCCTCAATTCCGGCTTGTCCCTGCCGCTGAAAAACATCCCCACACCATGCTGCCACCACCATGCTTTACCGTATGGATGATGCCAGGTTTCCTCCAGACATCTCGCTTGGCATTCAGGCCAAAGAGTTCAATCTTGGTTTCATCAGACCAGAGAATCTTGTTTCTCACAGTCAGAGTCCTTTAGGTGCCTTTTGGCAAATTCCAAGTGGGCTGTGCCTTTACTGAGGAGTGACTTCCATATGGCCACTCAACAATAAAGGCCTGAGTGGTCGAGTGCTGCAGAGATGGTTGTCCTTCTGGAAAGTTCTCCCATCTCCACAGAGGAACTCTGGAGCTCTGTCAGAGTGTTCATCTCTCTGACCAAGGCCCTTCTCCCCCAATTGCTCAGTTTGGCCAGGCGGCCAGCTCTAGGAAGAGTCTTGGTGGTTCCAAACTTGATGATGGAGGCCACTGTGTTCTTGGGGACCTTCAATGTTGCAGAACTTTTTTGTACCCTTCCCCAGATCTATGCCTTGACACAATTCCTTTGACCTCAAGGCTTGGTTTTTGCTCTGACATGCACCGTCAACTGTGGGACCTTATATAGACGGGTGTGTACCTGTCCAAATCATGTCCAATCAATTGAATTTACCACAGGTGGACTCCAATCAAGTTGTAGAAACATCTCAAGGATGATCAATGTAAACAGGATGCACCGGAGCTCAATTTCGAGTCTCATAGCAAAGTCTGAATACTCATGTAAATAAGCTTTCTGTTATTTTTATTTTTTGCTAAAATAAAAAAAAAACGGTTTTAGCTTTGTCATTATGGGGTGTTGTGTGTAGACTGATGAGGACAATTTTTTATTTAATCCATTTTAGAATAAGGCTGTAACGTAACAAAATGTGGAAAAAGCAAGGGGTCTGAATACTTTCCAAATGCACTGTATGGTGTCCTAGTGGTGGCTATCCTTATGCAGAGCCACACAGCCAGTCCATAGTGTTCTCAAATAAACCAGCTCACCTGGAGGCTAAAGAAAACAAGTGGAATCTCACTCCAGCTGAGATGAGTTGGTGACAATCATGTTTGTTCTCCTACCTGGAGTTATTGAATTCAGTTTCTCAGAGAACAGAAGTCTTTGTCAGCATGAAAATGAACCCTCCCAGGCTTGCTACCAGTTTGCACTCTGTCATTGGCTTGCCAAAAGCTTCCCTAAACACGCTGGAGGCTGCAAATGAGCTGGTCCACACAATTACCCCATCCATATTTAATAGGCAGGGCTTTGGAAAGATTGATTTCGCTGATGCTACTTTTTGTCATTGCTATTATTTTGTTAGGGCTTAACTTCTTAGGGAGCGGTGGTGCGCCTAGCGCCCCACTCCCGACACTACCCGGTGAAATGCAAGGCGCCAAATTCAAAATCCAAAAGTTGAATTATTAAACATTCATCAATATACAAGTGTTTCATAGTCATCAAAAACTCTGCTTCTTGGCAATATCACAGCGTTGTCAGATTTCAAAAAGGCTTTACGGCGAAAGCACCACATTTGATTGTTTGAGGATAGCACCCCACATATTTTTCCCATTACCATAAATTCATAAGCCTAAACGGTTCATAGAAAACACATTGCACAGCGAAAAAAAAACAATTACCTTTTGAAGAACTTCTGCTGAGGGCTTCCCACATGTCCAACGAAGACAATCCATGGTTCTTTTGTTAGAAAAAGTAATGTATTATATCCATAAATCTCAGTTTGGTTGGCGCGTTATAATGAGAAAATACAGCCTCCACTCGTCCACTGAAACGTGAAGAGAACTCGTTCAACTTATACCTATAAACTTGTCCAAGAACAATCAAACATAATTGTAAATGTATCCTATGGAACACTTTTATGTATATATAGTATAATATTTCAACCGGAATATAAACTGGGCGATAAGAAAGGAAAAAAACACAGAGCGCGCCAGCCGGGAACGCGCGTGTTGACATCTGTGTGGCCACTTCCTAAATCTTCTTCTTCTATCCTCTAAAGCAGCTAAAAAGAATCAAAACACTTTCTCGAGACTGTTGACATCCAGAGGAAGCAATAGGTACTGCATTCATATGCCCTTATATGGGCATTTTCATAAGGGAGGGGTTACAAATGAGGCAATGTGTCAAAACCACTTTTTCCAGGACAGAAATTCCTCGGATTTTCGCCTGCCGAACCGTCACCTCGTGCGCTGCTCCCAAAGAAGTTAAATCGCAACTTGGCTGTTAGCCGAGTAAACATTTTGCATGAATGTGTGGTTATTCCCCTATAAAATATGACTGTACAAATTGTGAAGTTGATCACCAAGAAGTAAACTCACTTGTTTTCTACAGAGAAGTGAGAATATAGGTTACTTTCACATTATGTCTTAAATTAGCCATATTTCCTATCACACACAGATGGACAATTTCCCACGGTCTTGGTGAATCCTCCCCTTTTAGACAATGACAGTCACGGTCACACATCTTTGTTGTACTGCATCTCCGAGGAGAAAAGTAAATAGGCACAGTGAATATGAAAGACGTTCAGCTCTTACCACTGTCTAGGTGGTTAGACTTGATGATTTTCTCAGAGTATTCTGATATACTGGAACATTCAATCTGGGGAAAAAACAAAACAAAAATTACTTCAAACATTTTGACACTGATACCACTGATCACCAAGGAAAATTAATGCTTCAACTGAAAAAGACTTAAGAATGACACTATTGTGCATCAGATGTGGATGATGTGTGGATGACAATGGTGGAATACGCTGCTCTCTAACTCCGTCCAACTGATGAGTTCTGAGAAAGTAGTTAGCACTGGATGTCCAGGACTTGAAGCATCTGTTTGTGATGGTAAATATACAGCTACGAAAAATATAGATACTCTCTTGGTAAAAAGCATGGTTTGCAGCTTATAACGGGGTATTCTAACTAAGGCGAGCAAAAACTTGAGACTTCCTTAACATTATAGATCGCACACCAGCTGTTGTTAACAAATAGACACACCCCTCCTCCCTTCGTCTTACCACAGTCTGCAGTCCGGTCTTGACGATAGATAGCAAAAACAGCGAGATGTATATCCATGTCATCGTTCAGCCACGACTCTGAGAAACATAGGAAATTACAGTTTTCAGGTCCCGTTGATAGGTTAGTCACGAACGGAGCTCATCCAGTTTGTTCTCCAGTGATTGCACGTTGGACAATAGAAGAAAAGGCAATGGCAGTCTATTTGCTCGTCAACTAGTCTCGTCAGGATGCCACCTCCCATGCCTCTCTTTCGCTGCCGCTTTCGAGTCCCGGGGATTGGGGCCTGGTCCGGACAAAGCAGAAAGTCCAGAGCTGCCGACCCGTTGAAGTAGACATTTTAGTCCAAATCGAGGTTAGTGATCGCTGTTCTGATGTCCAGAAGCTGTTTGCGGTCATAGGAAATTATGGCGGACACATTATGTACAAGAAAAGTTACGATCAGCGTAAAAAAACACAAAAATAGGTCAGGAGCCTGTAAGACGGCTGCTATCCACTGCAGGAAAGCGGTACCACTGCACCAAGTCTGGAATAAGATTGCTAAACAAGATTACTAAATAGCTAATCAAATGGCTACCTGGACTACCTGCACTGACCCTTTTTTGCACCAACTCTCTGGCACAGACTCTATGCACACACTCACGCATACGCCCACACACACACACAACATGCGCACTCATTCATACTGAAACCGCACACACAAACCCTTTGACACATTGCTGCTACTGTCTATTATCTATCCTGTTGCCTAGTCACTTTACCCCTACCTATATGTACACTGAACAACATGTAAAGTGTTGGTCCCATGTTTCATGAGCTGAAATAAAATATCCCAGAAATGTTCCATAAGCACAAAAAGCTTCTCACATTTTGTGCACAAATGTGTTTACATCCCTGTTAGTGAGTATTTCTCCTTTGCCAAGATAATCCATCCATCTGACAGGCGTGGCATATCAAGAAGCTGATTAAACAGCATGATCATTACACAGATGCACCTTGTGCTGAGGACAATAAAATGCCACTCTAACACAAGTTGAGGGAGCGTGCAATTGGCATGCTGACTGCAGAAATGCAGAAACCACCAGAGCTGTTGCCAGAAAATGTAATGTTAATTTCTCTACCAGTGCCCCATGGTGGCGGTGGGGTTATGGTATGGGCAGGCATAAGCTACGGACAATGAACACAATTGCATATTAATCAATGGCAATTTGATACCGTGACGAGATCCTGGAGGCTTGTCGTTCCATTAATCACCTCATGTTTCAGCATGATAAGATACACAATTCCTGGAAGCTGAAAATGTCTCAGTGCATACTCACCAGACATGTCTCCAAATGATCATGTTTGGGATGCTCTGGATTGAAGTGTACGACAACGTATTCAGGTTCCTGCCAATATCCAGCAACTTCACACAGCCATTGAAGAGGAGTGGGACAAGAACGCACTGTATCTGTGACCAACAGATCCATATCTGTATTCCCAGTCATGTGAAATCCATAGATTAGGGCCTAATTCATTTCCTTACATGAACTCAGTAAAATCTGTTGCATGTTGCGTTTATAGTTTTGTTAAGTATACATCACTACCTCAATTACCTAGTACCATTGCACATCGACAGTACTAGTACTTCCTGTATATAGCCATGTTATTTTTTACTTATTATTATTATTATTACCACCTTGTGTCACTATTTCTATTTAATTTTGTATCTTTACTTTTAACTCTGCATTGTTGGAAAATTATCCGTAAGCAAGCATTTCACTGGTAGTCTACACCTGTTGTTTACGAAGCATGGCAAATAAAAGTAGATTTGAAGTCTTCTTCGGTAGAGTTGTAGAAATAAATATTAGAACAGTGCTTTCCTGTGCTCAGCTGTCAGAGCTGTTTTCTTCAGATAATTTAAAGTTTTTTTTAACCTTCATTTAACTAGGCAAGACAGTTAAGAACAAATTCTTATTTACAATGACAGCCTACACCGGCCAAACCTGGACGATGCTGGGCCAATTGTGCACCGCCCTATAGGACTCCAAATCACAGCCGGTTGTGATAAAGCCTGGATTCAAAGCAGGGTGTCTGTAGTGACACCTCTAGCACGGAGATGCTGTGCCTTAGACTGCTGCGCCACTCGGGAACCCAAGTTCAGCAGGACCTGAAGATCCTCTCGCCCACTTGCCTTCTCTCTCTCTGCTCTCTTTCCCTCTCCCTTTCACACACACAGAGCACAGCGAGTTAGGAGTCTCAATAAAATGTCACCTTTTCACAGCTCTCTGCCTGTATCAAAAAGCATCTTTCCCCCTGTCAGTGGTACTCTTCCTCCCTATCTGGCTTTCACCATGGCCACACTGTAGGGGGCTGAGGCCCATAGTCTGGAACCCCACCAGGAGAGCCCAACAGCTCCTTTTACACGTTTTTCTACAATGAAAGCACTCATCCATCAACTGTGGAGACTTCAATTGAAAGTCTTCACATTAATAAATCAGTCCCCAGGACACAGTCATTCTGATCAATATTGAACTTTAAAAGTGTCAGGATTCTGCAGGTATCGATTTTTCCTCCATGTACGCTCCACAGCCTACTATGGGTGTGTATGTCTGAAGTGTACAAGGGGAATCATGCTCTACACCACCCATGTCTTCTCAATCAGGAGTCTCTCTGTAATGGTCTCTAGAAAACAGAGAGAACAGGGAAACAGGGCGGAGCTGGCTAATGCTTGGGCCCTTCGTAAAGCCAGGGTAGAGGGACCCAGCTGAGGCCTGCCTGCTCCGTACCTCGCTGTTCTGGGGCTGTCACCTGGGGCACGCCTGGCCCTCTACAGCCCATTAGTGGCAGTGCCCATGGTCATCTGTCAGCCTGCCATCACATCTGTTCCCCAAGGCCTGACCTGCTGTATAACGACATGTGGAGGAGAGTATGCCATTGATGATGTGTAGCCTGTGTGTGTGTGTGTGTGTGTGTGTGTGGGCTGTTTATCAGCCTTCACTAATCAGCCTACACCATGCCTGTGTGTCGGCACTCTCATCCACAGAGATCTATATGCCCCTCACATCTCTCAGCACCCACTGGTGCCAGGAGGCATCACTACCTATCACCCACAGGCAGTCACACAGCTCCTCCTACCTGGAGACAGTCTCCCATAGTCACATAAATACCTCTTAGGAATAACTTCCACCAGGTTGGCTTAAAGGCAGGCAAACATCTGCATACGGACTGTTAAACTATTCAGTGTGAAGGACTTACAGTAGCATGGATGTCATCACTGCTGTAGTTGGGTGTGATTTACCTGTTAATAAAACTCCTAGGCTGTGGCTTATGATGACTGTCAGTTCAGAAATGGTTATACAGGATTTTACTCCCATCGTGTGATTTAGAGAGTCTACCACTGCTTAGGAATGATCCTCCATTTTGATACTGGATGTCAGGTTTGATGTTCTGTATGAAAGGTCTTTGATCTGTATTTTATAATAACATTAGATGTTCCTTTTCTCTGTGAAAGACTACATCTCTCTGACAGGGTGATGTTCTGTATGGGAGAGTTCAGAGTTGGCCTCGAGCCCAGATCTGTTCTCTGGGGTTTGTCTCTCTGGTGGAGTCTAAGTGATGGATCTGATAATGGCACGGCCCCAGAGCTCACAGTGAGAGCATAATAAAACCAAAAGATGGGAAACTGAATATAGGTTGCAGTAGAATATAAATGGGAAATCAAAACCAATATAAAAGGAAAATAGAATTATGGATGGAACGATATAGTTGCAACTTGCAGGCAGTGAGAAGTTAGTGTTGCACAGCCTCTATTGGCTGTTGTCCAAATTCTCTCTCACACACACACACACACACACACACACACACACACAGTCAGGGGAGAGCGTGCAGATTGTCAGGCTAGGTTTCACAGCATTTCCTGATGCTGTCGGTCGCGATGGTTCTGCCTGATAACACTCTAGTTTGAGACCGGACAGGGCGCATAGAGGGAGAAAGCTTTTCTTACCCCATACACGTGCTTGGCTCCCGCCTTGGCTGCAAACATGGACAGGATACCAGTCCCACTGCCCACGTCAAGGACAATCTTGTCCTTAAAAGCGTGCTTGTTGTGGTACATGGAGTTCCTGTAGGTCAGCGTCCTCACTTCGTCCTTCAGCATCTCCTGCGCAGTGAAAAATGATTGATGTCAGGGTGGGAGATATCCAAATCTCTTTCAACTGTGTATCAAGGTGAATAACAAGGTGTTTTTATTATCAAAGCTGTATTAATTTCCATGACAATTACATTTTTTTTATTTATTAGGATCGCCATTAGCCGACACCAATGGCGGCAGCTAGTCTTACTGGGTCCGACATATAAACAAAAAAGACATTACAGACAAGACTTTACAATTTACATACATTTAAAAACATGAACATGTAGTGTGTGTGTACATCTATCAGTTACACATACATGTCAGTACATACAAACAACAAGTAAGTCACAATGTTAAAATAGATTTAGTGTAGTATGGATAAAAATCATAATGGCACAGGCTATGTAGATATTAATCGGCAGTAATCCTACCCTTCCATTTCAGACACACTGGTACACAGTGAAAAACAATGCGTTACTGCTTATCACTCTTAAGTAATTTCAGCCATTCTCTCTCTGTCTGACAGAAACATTCAGAGCAGAAATGATTTAAACCCATCTGACTTACATTCTAAAAATGTCACAGAACAAACCCCATCTCACAGGTCTAACTTGAAAGATGCTCTCCACCCTTCTGACATCTTCCTCCTGAAACACAGTACATCTCTGGGGAGGAGATGCAGTACTGCGATGTGTTCTAAAGTGGGTCAGTCTATTGTGGCACGAACTTTACATAGTCATGTAAAGACACAGTAGGTAAGAACTGGGCCTGTATTTACATGGTATCTCAAAGTAGGAATAATATTCATCATAATCATAATAAAGAGTAGGAAGGCTAGTCTAAACTCAAGCAACCCCCCGTCTAATATTTTGTTGATCCTAGATCAGCACTACCACTTTGAGATGCTTGACACATACAGCCACAGGGCAGCCCTACCTCATGGATGCCAAAGTGGGCGTAGGAGTCAAAGTAGTAGTCCCTGGAGGTCATCTCCTCAGGGTTGAGGAAATTGGCCATCTTTCCCCGGCCAGGGCAGCTGGGCAGGAAGGCGGTGTGGGGCGTATGGGGCGGCTGCGGGACATGGTGGATGGAGGGCACAGGCTTGGGCAGCGAGGTTGGCTGCACGCGCTGAGACTGGATGATGCGGATTGGCTGCGGCTGCTGCTGTTGCTAAGGGTTGGAGAGAATGGTAATACACAATAAAGACTTCATGGGGCGGGGGCAGATTTCTAAAAGTCAAGTCTTCCATAGAGAAACAGTGGCTGAAGGGCATACTGAATGATTATAAAACTCAAAAACCCAATGAATTGATTCTGTGAAAACATAACACTGTTTGCATTCACCTTACAATCTGCGGGAAGCTTAGATCTTGCAGACGTTTATATTCTTTGCTATTTTCATCTCTCAGCTGCCATTAGCTTTCCCATGGTGCCCCAGAGGTGAGTTCACAGAGCCTATTCGCCTAGACAACGATAACAGTATTGACACGTCTGTATGAAAATGTATGCTTTCACTACTGTAAGTCGCTCTGGGTGAGAGCGTCTGCTAAATGACTAAAAATGTAAATGTTAAATGTCTGTCTGAGGAAAGCAGAAGACAGATAATTCTACACAGGAGTGCCTGTAAAACACTGATAGTCACCTGCAATGCCTGCTGGGAGAGCAGAGAAAAGCCTGTCTGATCAGCCCATAGCTCAGCAGGAGAAAGACTATCCAAAATGATCCCTTCTGGACATCTAACGTGAAGAAAAAAAAAAATCTAACGTGAGCATTGAACTCAATCCATTTGTTCTATTCCCCGGTGCACATACATCTTAAGATTTAGACTTCACTCTCATGGCTGTCAGTGATATTGATCTGGTCTTGTTAAAAAAGTCAGGGCTTCTCCTCTGTCTTGTGCTTTCAGCAGCTTATCTGACTGTGCAGCTTTGTCTTTGTCCTTGTTTTCTCTCGTAATGGGGATGGTCTAGCAGCAGGGGACTGAGCAGGCATCTATATAGGTACTGCAGTAATCTTTTTTTCACCACAATTTTTTATTCCTCAAACTTTTCCTCTCAAGCAGAAAATGCTACAATTGTCATGTCAAGCACATTTAAAGAAACAGCAGCCTTTAGCCGCTGCCAGTGAATTGCCAAGCTGAGATCCACTGGTATTATCTATTTACTGATGTTCCATCGGGAAATGACACAATGAGTGCAATTCACTTCATGTGAAATATGACAGCGCATCCCAAAACAGCAGGGAATATTTTACTCTGGAACATCCACAAGAACAGAATAAAACTCCACTATTTTCTATCTGCTAATGTTCAGTGAATTGTATTGTTCTGCAATGGACCTCAGACTCAATGAATTAATGTTAATTGGAGAAATTCATTAAATAAATGCTGAGATCCTTCCCTTAATCTGTTAGAGTTGCTGTGCTCAACATCAGATGCCTAAGAAGAATGTTCCAGGGTGTATAGAATGACAGAGAAAAAAGGTAATTCCACTAAGCACAGACACTCAGAATGCAAGAGCGGAATGATGGGTCCTCTTTGTGTGAAAAGGGGAGCGTGCAGGTTTCAAGACACTGTACAGGATGTGTCTCCATCAACCTCTGTTCACTGACCAGTCAGATTTGGACTTCAACATGTTGTCTTGTTATTTGGGAGGAGCATTATTTTCGCTAGTGTAAACCACAGACCCTTAACCCTCGAGTGACCGATTGATTGTGATGTCTCACTAACTGTCACATCCTCTTCAGTCCTTGATGTCTGGAGAACAACCACAGTAGATAAATAAATCGGAATTCTGTACAGTACAAATGAAAAACAAGCTGAAACAGAAATTGGTGCATAGCAGATTATGATGCTCTTCATCAGAATAGACATGACAAACTCCACATAAATGATGGCTGATGTCATAAAAATAATTGACTGATAGTGACCATGGTTCCCTAAGAGCAATTTGTGCATGAAGGCATCATTGCTCTCAGGGCTAGTCTACCGCATTTGGGGCCCCGGGGCACCAACCTCTTAACACATTTTGTGGGGAAAATGTGCAGTTTTATAATGCTATTATACACATTTTGTTATGAGGCTAAGAGCAAATGTTGCAGTTTTAAAGCTAAA
Source organism: Hucho hucho (assembly GCA_003317085.1). Classification (NCBI taxonomy): domain Eukaryota; kingdom Metazoa; phylum Chordata; class Actinopteri; order Salmoniformes; family Salmonidae; genus Hucho; species Hucho hucho. The sequence goes on along the minus strand of QNTS01000030.1, from coordinate 691,885 downwards.
TTCCTGCAATTCTACACTTTTTTCCATAGGCCAGAGAGAAAAATGTGCTGTTTTATAGTTCATCTCATGCTATTTTTTACATTTTGCCATGAGGCTGAGGGAAAATGTTACAGTTTTAAAGATCATTTCCTCCTATTTTGCCATGAGGCAGATCATTTTAAAAAGTTAAAGCCCATTTACTGCAATTGTACACATTTTGCTATCACATGCAATCTGTGGGGTTGGGGGTCCCAGGTCACGTGCCCTGTGTGTGTCACGATCTTCATTGACGGACCAAGGCGCAGCGTACCGGGTTGAGTTAAACATGTTTATTGTTACTCACTCAAAACAAAAACAATGAACGAAGATCAAATAGGTGTAGCACCAACAGCATACACACAAATAACAGTGTCAACTTCCCACAAGGCTGGAGGGAAAAATAGCTGCTTAAGTGTGGTTCCCAATCAGAGACAACGATAGACAGCTGTCCCTGATTGAGAGCCACACTCAGCCAAAACAAAGAAATACAAAAAGAACATAGAATGCCCACCCCAAATCACACCCTGACCAAACCAAAAAGAGACATAAAAAGGCTCCTACAGGTCAGGGCGTGACAGTACCCACCCCAAAAGGTGCGGACTCCGGCCGCAAAACCTGACCCTATTGGGGAGGGTCTGGGTGGGCATCTATCCGCGGTGGCGGCTCTGGTGCGGGACGTAGACCCCGCACCACCTCTGGCTCCCTCGT